>JADWOT020001547.1:0-15000 GCA_036345935.2 Taenia hydatigena
ATGTAGAGTACACAAGAAAGAATCCGCGTTGCCCATCTGAAACACTGTGATGGGTGCTATAAGAGATGGTTGCCATGATTTTTCAGGCAGTATAACAAGGAGCAGCCCCAAAATTTTAGAATTCTTACTCCCTGGAAGCGGATATTGTAGTTACAACCCACTAGTGAAAGCCACTACATAATTTGCTTTCAGGCCCTATTCGAACCTGACAGCTAGTAGCAAGCTTCGATTCTTATCAACTGCACATTTCACCTTAACCTCTTTCTATGGAAGAAGTGTTAGTTAGTAACTCCTAGGTGTTCTCCGTGCAGAACCCAATCATCCATCAAAATATGCGCCAATTTTATAGAATCGCAAATGTTAAAGCTGTCTGTTAGCTTTTGAGAAAGAGCGAGAATAGGTGTCTTTCCAAAAAGTAGCAAAAATATAATCTGGTTTAGTAGCTTCATTCTAGGTGACGCGTTGCAACGCCTTTCACGAAGCAAAATACAAATTTATACTAATGCAGGCAAATGACGTATTACAAAATGCCTTGCAACTAATATACAAGATCCGTTTGCTACAAGTATTTCTGAGTTTCACGCAGTTGCTACCACTGCCGCTTTGCTAGCAGAAGCTCCTCCGCCATACCTGTTTTCTTTGCTTGTATTTAGCAGCAAAGTTGACGCTGAATACTCATCTTCTTGGCAAACTAGTAGTTGAGGATTGGATAGACGATTAAATTACTACCATAAAAGTGCTAACGTGTCTCAGAGACTTGACCGGATTACTACAAAGAGTCGACTAGCTCTTATAAGCGTGGACAAACGAGTCGATGGGCATTCAGCATTCAGTCAGATCACAAAGCTCAAATTGTTACCATTAATATAGTGTCACAGCCCCTTGAGCGGGAGAAAAGTAGATAAAAGTCCAATGGTGGCCTGGCAGAACATGAGTTACCACCTTACGGGCAGCGAAATTAAAGTGGATGGAAATGCGAACAATGTGCGTTGGTGTTAAACAAATGACCAAGCGAGGAGGCGGAAAATGAGTTGCGTCTTAAGTGCTTGACCAAGAACTACTGAGCTAGAAGAATTGACTGGCTGGCTGCACGCCATCGCAGGATCTTCTTCACCTTGATTACTTCACCAAACACTGCTGAATTATCCTGCCTTTTACATGGGGTCCGCACAATTGATGACACTTCTCTTCAAATAAATTTCCATTTCCTTGCTCATTTTAAGGGCTGCCTGCTACAGAGCAAATTTATCACAATTTTGCGCGTGTCCATCACTAATAAAAGATGTTACTCTGAATGACACTGCATGGGTAAATTAGTAGAACCGCATTTCAGGCCCCCACCCTTAAGGGAAGCAGTCAAAATTTTAGTATGAAGCAACAAATCTACGCTTACTCTTAGGCATGGAAGATTGTAAGAAACCAACAAAGAGCATAAATCTGTCATTAATAAGCCTTGCGCAATTTTAAAACTGTTTGTCATGCCATCTAATGGTGTGGCGGCACTGCGGAGCGCAATTGAATCCAATGCAATCAAGCTGTTGTGCAATGTTAAACCGATGGAAATGTTTAATAACTGATAACAGGAATACAATTCAATCACTCTAATGATATTATACAACTGTCAATAGCATAGTCAGCAGGTGGAACACAAATCATGGGCAGTTACTACGCGCTGCAGCCCTTGAAACCTTTTCACGAATTCCCCTGTGACCAAATCACTGGCGATTGACAAAGTTGCTCCATTTTTTGTACTTTGCAGTCACGTTGACTCCTGGACACAAAGCACTAAAAAATTAAGTTAATGCAAAGCCAGTAAGGCAAGAAAAGGACGTTCAAATGGCTGGAGAGAGTCAAGCATGGTTATTTGCACAAACAGGCGACTATAAGCACCGCATTTATAATTCATTGCCTTTAAAGGTGCAAACAATTGAGTTAGACCTATACGGATGAGTTATTCACAATAAATAGGCACGGCAAACACACTTATTCGGCAAGATTATTCCCTTATGGGCAGCCAATAGGCAATCGATCATGTTTGCGCTTCCGACTTTGGCGACCAGCATGAGTGGCGTGAGGCTCTTTCAGTCTTGCTGCTCGACAACGACTCCATTCGATTAAAAGTACTGAAAAACAGGCACGCGACGTCCACAGATCGCTGCGAAAATAAGTGGTTTCATTCAGGTGACGCATCAGTTGATGTCAGCTCTATGTGGGAGTAACAGTCGCGTCAGTAGAATGTGGCTATTTAAGGTAGCTTGCCTGAGTGTGCCTCCAAAATGAATCTTATCGTTTCATAATCACCCTAGTTGCAGAAAATGCAATTTCAGGCATGACTGCACCATCAGATGATTGCCTTATCCATTCTATATGCCAATATTTTGTCCTCTTCAAGATCTCGCCATGGATAAAATTGCTTTCATAGGTGGTTGCATTATGGGTAAGTGATGACCCCACTAACCCATAGAGGCAAATGTAGAACAAGTACCTTGGCACTGGTAAGCGCAAGTGCAGATTGATTTCTTTTGTCCAGTTTGTATCCTACACCGGCATGAAGGCAATTTAGACGTCGAACAACCTTTATGCGTCAGCGGTGAACAGCTAGGCTTAAAGAAGTTGCATTGTGCACATCATTTGCAGCGACGCAAACCCTGTGCTCCAGAAGCATTTTAACAAATGGCAGGTGACCTCTAGTGGCTGCACGAGTGCAGTGTTCATGTTTTCGTCGGTACAAGAGACCGACATGCCATATTCAAGGAGGACTTTCAGTGCTTCTTGATGATCCTTATGCACAGCTGCATAAAGAGGAGGATGCAGTGAGCTCCCACCGCTTCCGCTATCATCCGCCTGAATGTGAGAAATGAGTATTGCCTTGGCTTAATAACCCTTGCAGTGCTCCTTCGTTATAGCGCTGCCAAGCAAATTTAAGGTGCATGCACACAGAGCAAGCTGTTTCAATTTAACTCTAGTGTAGGCTCCTAAATGGTCAAATCGTAAAAAGTCGTCTAAAAGGTTACCTCCGTGATTTGATGAATTGCAGAAACGTGGCTCATAAATAGGACACGATCAACAGAGTAGAATAATAAAGGCTACGAAATCTGGCTTACACCGCATTTCAACAGGCGTTTTATGGTAGCAATATTATTGTGCAATACGGCTTGCTCATCATCTCTCGCTTGACTCTAATATCATCTAGTCCATGCGCCCTGCTTGTGCACTTCATCGCGGCATTGGAAAAAATTTTTTACGGTGCGTTAGCCATAGCTTCGGATGAAACCGCTCCAAGTGGAAAATATTGCTGGTCTCATTCTGCGTCAAGCGTGTTTTAGCACCAGGGAAGTATAAGTGAATGTCGAAGAACTCACCATAGGAGACATACCAGCGGCTCATTTTTGGGCTTTTTACAGCAACGGCTCAGGAGATGGTAAAATTAACATCAAGTAAAAGAAGGCCTGCAAAATTTTCGAAACAGCATACTTTAAGTTCGCGTTTGAAATAGAGTTTGTTTTGTAGCAGGACTTGAAAAATCCAAAAAGTCTAATGTCACCACCTCTTAAATACAGTTGTTGTCATTTGTATATGCCCTGCGGAGGATGCGACAATGGGAAAACCAAGGTACACAATGTCTCATGATTGTATCAGTCCACACACAGCCTGGCCGAGACTGAACCCGGGGAATAACTACAAGAAGCACAGAAAACAGCGCATGTCAGAAAAGGGTGTGCAGTGGCTTGGCGTTTGGCCTTGCGTACATTTAAATGCGTGAAACCTTCCTTCCTTGAGGTTTAAAATAACATCCTGATGTTTAGTCCAAAACGTCATTCTTGCGACTGTTCAGCCGCATGCAGCACTCTTCAGCACCAGCATGCTTTCTTTTACAACATCTTAAGTGCATGCTCCAAAGCGGGTAATAAATTGCAAGTCCGATTGACTGTGCATTTAAGAAGATACACACTTATTCCTCCGAAGTTTGTGCTCTTGATCTGCTGACCAAAAATCAGAGAATGCCACTGGCTTCTCAACCATCCCGTGCATTTGCGTAGGGTGGCGGTTTGTAATGTATGGCTTCTCATGGCTTCAAAAAAGGCTTTAACGCTGAGATGTTGAACAACGAATCGGCTCAAAACTTCCAGCTGAAATAAATAGTTTGGGTAAAATTTTAAGCAAAATTTGAGTTAGTGACCGAAGATTTAATGGCTGAAATCAATTTTGATTCAGCAAACTTCATTTTAGAGCTAGAGCGAATCTTCTCCAAAGATGGAAACTGCTATTGACGAATCTGTTTGCCACACGTTCTAAAATTAAGTGGGTTCTTCGAAACAACAGCAATAATTATATTGCGCCGTAGGGAAGTAGGAATAAATGCTGCGTAGCGTGTTTCCTCGGCTACGCCAAGAGCTTCGCAACCTATACGCACTATAATAGGGGTTCTCTGGCTTGGAGCCTTCTCAGAAGTCGGAAGACTACTAACATGACCTGGAGGTCAGGATGCAGTACGGGCGTTCAAGATGTGTCCAACCTCTGCAGACACAGAGTTCATCATGGAGCACTACGAAGTGCAACAGAACAATAACTCACTGTGCACCAATCCTCAACGTCGTTATTGGTGCCTCCAACTTCAATCTCTACAACCGCCATCATAAGGTGCTTCACACTCAAAAACAAACCTTAATGTTGACAAAAATGGCATCAAATTTGTCTGAATGTAGAAAGGCGTCCGACCACGATGAAAAAAAGAAACAAAAACAGACAATCCTACGGAGCCAACGATGTTGGCCTTCAGCATTTCTTAGCTTTCGATCGACTAATTTTTACCCAGATAATAGACGTGCAGAGAATGCAAAACCTTTTCGCAAAGCTAACATCTTTACGGCAGTACTGCAAACCACTCTGCGAAGAAATTTTCATGCACTTCAAATGAGGCGCAAGTCATGCTGCTTAGGAAAGACCCATAGAACACGAATATCAGGTGATTGCCAAGTGTAGACATCATTTGTGGCACTCCTGCGGTTCTGTAACGCATTATACCCATTAAAGATAGATGATTGCTAGAAAAACGAGGGAGACCGTCAGGGTTAGTATTACTCTTAGTTACACTCCTGCAGTTCCTGACAGCCCTGACTTCATTGCAAAGTGGTGTTAGCTACCATGAGTTCGTCTCACGTGGAGAATCAAGACAAAGCAAGCATACAATTCAACGAAACGAGAACAACAATTGCAGCGTGTTGGATGCAATAGGCACTGCTTTTACTTTATTGAAACCAACTTTCTTATTAAAGGCTCGCATCCTCCACTACTGAAATATCCTTCTTGACTCCCATTCGCAAGTCGAGCATCTACCACACGAATGTGTGATGGGCTACGCGGACCGATGCTTAAGTCGCCGCCTGCCCTATTTTGGCCTGTTACTAACTCAAGGGGAATAATGGTGGTGGCAAGAGGTGAATCTGACGTTGTTGCACAGCTACCGCAATGTCTGCTACTGAGCGTTGCACCTTGGTGTGGTGTGATAACCGCATTGGCATTAGGAGTTGTTGGGTAAGATTAACCCGACTTCCGCCAGAACGGCAACAAATGGCGTTCAACTTGGCATTTACCCCTGTCATGTGCTTCGCAAACATGGCATTGGCGACAATAGCCAGAGTAGATTTAAAGCGGTTCCCTAGTGAAGACGTTGGTTATGTGGGTAAGCCACACTCGCTCCCAAACCATATTAGCTGATCACCGTCCAGATGGAAGGAAGGCTGAGCAACATTGAAGTGAGAACAATGGGCAAAATAGAGGGAAGAAAACATTGGACAATTGAAAGAATCGTAAGCCATGACATTTGTTTCATAGTTCTGCTATACTAGAACATAAGCCTTAAAGTAGCGATTGGCATGAGAAGTAATCTAGACGAGGGGTGTGAAGAGCCTAATCCGGTGTTCAGGCGGTGGAGGTAAGTACGGTAGTTGAGTAAGGAAATAGCATCCTAAAGACAAAGTGAAGAAGCTATTCAACCCTTGAAACTTACAGGACTGCAAGCCTGCCTCCTTAATTAGACTTCATCCGATGGCCTCCTTTGCCTTCAACACTCATGAACACGTCCTAGCTGAGCAAGTGTACCTAAAATACGAATACGCCTTAACGGGGCAGGCTTGGCGGCAGCATAAACACCTCCGTTAGCCCATTTTAGCTGGGTGGAACAAAAGCTGCAGCAGCTTTTGCGAATCGCTTTGCGCTAGTATGCTCTCTTTAATCACAGCTCCTTCCAGTCCCTCTAACTCTCTGCCGACCATCAAATTGTCAGTGTTACCTTGCTCTGTTGTACAACCACTACAGCAAATAAATGATCACTTTAGTTATATCATCTCTGGTCCACTGAGATGTGTTGCACGCATTGCCTGAGCATGAGCTGCAGCTTCCGCCTTCCATGGATGTGAATGTTGTGGTGGAGATTATTTGCTGCTCTCCGTTGTTTCGCACTACCCCTTTCTGCTGCTTCAAAGTCACCTGATCCTCATGCATGTTGGCACATGGTCGTATCTTGGTAGCCCGTGTGATTGCGTTCGTCACTGTTTTCAGGTGTCCATGCACCTCCATTTACTCGGTCCCTAAAGGGTACAATTAGTCTTGTTTGATTAGTACTAAGCAAGTCAATTCACTAGGGAGCCAAGTAAGTGCAACGAATTCTGCCTCTCTCCCCACTTTCAATTTCTATGTATCTCATTAAATCCCTGCATGTCAATTCATTACGTCTTGCTTAGTGGATTGGTTGACATACGTCAGCGCAGTAGATATGCTCTGGTTCAATGCACTTCCATCTCCACTCAGTAACCTGCCCTTTTACTTTCGTCTAAGTGCCTGTGTACTTGCCTGAAATCCCGCCAGTTTGTCCGCCTGCCTGCCCAATATCTTGTTGGGCTGGCGGGCTTGCAGTCCACCCTTGCATCGAGCAGACTGCATCACTGCCCGCTCTTTTCTTGACTGCATATTTCACTCCTAGGCTTCATTTTATAATGCACAGTGTATCCGTTGATGTGCTTTGGCCTTGCACATTGCTCTTATTTCTCTCTCCTCTTGCCTCATGCCTTTCAATAGACTAACACACTTTTCCACTTTCGCTCGAATGTCTGCCCGCCTGCGTGCATTTCTAATAATAGGCTCACGGCACTGAAAAAGAAAGAGAGCATCCAAGTACACGACAAAGCTTGTAAAGCAGCTCAGATTCCGTCTGTTTGTCGAAACCGAATGAGTGGTCTCAAAAATTAATTTATTTATTCTAAGAAATGCACATACCAAGCAAAGCTCTCGCTCTATTACAGACATTGAGCACAAAAAACAAGTAATTTTGCTGTCCCAATCACTCACTTATGTGTGATCTAGGACCCCACTAAGACGCCGCTTGAGTAATATGTCCGTCACTCCTGTGACCATCCTTCCTTAGAGCTCTAGACGCCTCCATATTTTGTTTGTGAATGATCTCACCAAAATAACTTAAATAAGCAGCGAGTAGACTTTTGGATGCAGATTTTAATCATGACAACTCCGATGAACTGCTTCAATTTGCTGGGTGCGTTAGATGCATGCGGTTTTCCATATACGTGCAGTATAAAGCACGCAAACGCATTTGTCCAGTAGCACGACAGCGCCGTTTGGATTTGCTGCTGCTCCTACACTAAGCTTGAGCCTGCGTAGCGTGTAAGCTAAGATGTTGCGGTGTGGTTAAATACCGCATAGCTTTTGAATTCTGTCTTGATTCAAGCTTTGAACAGAATTACGCTTCGTATTTTACTGTTAATTAGACCCTTTACTGCCTCGTTTGTGGTAAACTAGAGACCCTACCATGCATTTGATGCATACTTATCAGCAATTATTGTTAAGCTCTGTCTGCTCGAGGCCACTCAGCACTACAGACCTCTCTCAAACGATATTGCGTAGTCGGTAGACTGGACAGGAAGACCTTTAAATTGGTGAAAAGAAACAAGACGCAAGACCTTAAATCGCACGCTTTGTACAGCATGCAGCGAAACAGGATAGTAGGAAAGTACGTTTTATTTTAGAAATAGCAGAAAGGGAGGAAGGAGAGAGAATGTAAGGAGGGAGAGTGTGGAAGGTACTACCTCATAAACATTCTCTGCACCCTCATAACTCCGCTTGCCTAAGAGAAGGTTATTAACTGTTTTAAGCACCAGACTATTACGTAAAGGTACAGACAGGGACGTGTTAGTGTTAGACCAAAAATTGGGTTTTAAAAACGAATTGCATGATAAAATGAGAAGCTGTAAGTTGATCACCTCTACAAGGCTAATAGATTGTAATTGTGGCCGTTTCGCCGAACATACTAGTTGACAAGCAAATTAATTAATGCAGAAATTGTAATATAAGAACCGAGAACCACATTTCAGTGGTAAGCATCATCCACTACAAAAATGACAACATGTTCCTTCTTTACATTCAGAAAGGCAAGGCTAGGTAGTTGCCCACTAGCCAAAAGCGGTGCGACACATTTGATGGAGTGACTTGCACAAACGGCCAATCTTACAAAAGTCTACTATTTTTGTGTAAACCAAAGGAAATTTGAGACACCCTTAAAATATGTGAGTTATATTATTAGAAGACTGGCAACACTAGTCAATCCAAAAATAACAGCATAGCTAGCTCTGCTCGCAAAACTTGTCAAAACCATAAGTTGTTTAAGATTCGAGCAGCCTATACGAGTAAGCACATAAGAAAATCCACCTTTTATTGTGCATTATAAGCAAGGAATCTTATCGCCTTGCCGGTATTCAGCCTTGCAGTCAAGTGATCTTGTTTCGAGGACTGTCATTACCTCTTACCGGATGCAAATAAAACCTTTTTAGAAAAGACTTCATTAATTACCAACGATTAAGTTCATACTTAGCATCCATGCACCGATTCGGTTGGTAAGGCTATCGCAGAACTTCACTGAGATTAGGACTGATTTTCTTGGCCTCAATTGTTTGGACAGATGCATGAATGTTTATTTGGGTTTGAATCCGTTAGCGCCAAACATAAATAGGTAAAAACTTAGAATCTGGCACTAAAATGAGGACAAGAAAAGAAGTGAGGTGTATATGAGCTCCATTATTCTTAATCTTTCCAAAGGACATGCACTTCGTGTCGACTGCCATCAGTAAAGCAGTCGCTAAGGCGTTTGTTGAAACCTCTGTAATTCTTCGAGGTGCGTTGCGGTGCTGCAGTTCCTGCGTTTTGACGTAGTAGACAGAAAGGATCAAATGAAGCGCAAATGAAGGGCTTAGATGCGTGGAGGAAAAGGCTTGCTACTCAGTTAGTACTTATAAAGATAAATGGTTTGACATTGGAAAAGCTCCTAATTATACGCGATATTATCTGTCATCTATCAACCATGTTGAGGTGCGCCTACCCACCGTGAAGTAGAGACCTTGCATCTGCCGCGGTACCGTCAAGTAGACGGATAATGCACAATGCGAATTCTCCTTTGATGGCTAAAGGCTAACTAATCTGCTCTTTACTTTTCCATTTCCAACGTACTCTATTTGTCTATGCAGATCCTGAACGAATCTGTGCTACTGCTGCCACTGCTGCTGTTGTTCAGTTGCGCCAAGCGTACGCCAGCCATTGGTTTCGAGGCACATTTTAACAGTGCAGTGAACCGACGTTTCGCAAATGCCCCTGTAACGAGTGTGCAATGTGGCAACCTTGAAAGGAATCCCTTGTTGAAATAGGCGACCTTATCTTCAGCTACTTTAACATTCCACGACTCTACACCTGCATATTTGCCATGGAATAGTGCTCGCATCACCTATGCCGCCAGCACCCACCGTCTTAGTCCAAATATAGCGTTTTTGTTGCAAATTTAGTCTGGGTTTAGCGAATGGGTAGGATTTTTCAAGTCAGGTTTTTGTCTACGCAGAGAAACTCAAGGGATGAGGTGTTAACCTAAGCCTGGCAAAGGGGTCTGAATGCATTTGAGTTTATCTAGTTTTGTCGTCGACCGTCTTAAACGGATTTTTTGTCCTAATTTAGCGATAAGCCGTCTTCTCAACCGCGAAAGAAGTTTATCGGATCGCGACTTGAAATGAGCACATGTATGACTTGAGAAACTTACTTGGCCAATAAGTTCATGACCCACTCAAAACGTATGATCCGAACAACCGGCACAAACCCCAACTTCTGTCGCAAATATTGGAAATGTCGACTCATTTTTTAACGAATTGGCATGTAATGTGCGCTATACCCACACCCGCCTCTTTATTGTACAACTGCAAAAGATTGGTTATACTTTTTCGACATCAGAGTCCGTTGTGATTCTCGAATCGTCGAAAATGCCTTCCACCAATGTGGGTCACCATAACAGATCGTGCTGAGAATGTACGCTTCAACTAAAGGAAGGCAGGGAATCCGATTTGGCACTTGCAGTAAACCATTGGCTTAAATTCTTAAATGCGTGGCTGATTTATTGGCTGCTATTTAGCCTGCAAAGCTGCTCAATTTGAATATTTTGATTGCAGAGACTTTCTATCAGATCGATAATGAGATTGCTTCCATAAAGCAACAGGAATATTGTGAACTTTCTGTAAGGGCAGATTAGGGGAGATTTATATGCGGAATTCCGAAGGGCCATGTCATCGAGTTGTGCGATCCCAATCTTTGCCTTACCGATGGAACGCACAAAATTGCTTAGTGAAAATTTTGTCAATCATCGTCTCAAGGATCTTTAATGGAGTCCTAACCATTAATCTGAATGGGCTTGGAATAATGACTCTTGTATAAATTAAAGGATTTACAAGGTTAAGAAGTATTTAGAAAATATCGATAATTTAACCTGGTCAATTAGGTAGAAATTGCTAACAGCACCAAACTATGGAGCGGACTTGGAAAAAATACAGGAATCACGCTGCTCCGCAAATAAGCCAAAAGTAGGGACCCAAGTCGCCATTGATACTCAGGTGATGCGTGCGTTAGTAAAAGTGCCCCTTAGGTGAGAAGCATTCGGCGAACGAAAAGCCAGCAATGAGGACATCGTTAGCTCTCCTTGAGGTAGACTAGAGTTTGAAACGTAAGCACTCAGAATTGCATTCACCAAGTTAAAAATTACCAAATAAATCTGTTCCTTAAATATTTAAGTGACCAATGGAACGAGATGGACGAGGAATCTGCTGCACCACTAGCAATACCTGTGCGCCTTCCCGCACACAGAATCATTTAATAATGATTAACACTATCAAATTGACCCTCTACTCTAACCTGCCATGCCAAAGGACGCCTCAGCTTCTTTGTGCTCATTAGTGGAGTCTATTACCTCTCGCGATATTAGTAGCATCATTCCAAACACCAACTTAAAGCAATGTTGCATCAGATTATCTCGACTCTTTACGGAAAATTGAAGGCAGGTACTTGTTGCGAGAAATTTAGTAAAACGCTTTATGGTAGGCTGAGTTCCCTGTGGCTCATCTCTATGCGAACCTGATGGGACGATAACTACCTGATCCTAGTGATGCAGCCAAAAGACTGTTTAAAACAGGCAAATGGACCAAAAGGAAAGCGGGGACGTTTGTTCCCTATTTTTCATAATTATTTAAAGAAACTGATTTATGTAGGACAAATTTCAACAGAGCATTGTAGCTCGACTTTCTTCAGGCGAATGCCAAGAGGCTGATTGATCCCAGCCAGTTGTCTCTAACCGTAAACACGTGCTTGATAAGTTTATTTGCAAAGCACTCCCAAAGCCACATCTCGTAAACACACCTCGATCAGCTAACTTGGAAGACATATGCTCAATGGTCGCCCCTACATTGTTCCTCGGCCTGTCGTGAATACCCCTACGACAATTACTAGTAGTGATTACCAAAAGTAAATTTACCCGACTGTATTCATTTATTTGGTGCTGACTTGTGGCTCAAGAATTTGCCGAGTCGAGGGAAGAAGCCTCTCGACTTTTACAAATTCGACTGCCATCTTCGTAACTGACCTCCAATACACGTAAGCAAAATAAATATGCGAATGCGCTACTGCTATTGCATCAATTATCCAGCAAAGTTCCAAAACGATGAACAAGTATAATAAATAAATTTGGGCTTCATTGATACACTTGCTGAATTCGCTCGCCATGATTTTGGTGTTTAACAGCATAGCCAAGAAGCAGGACATAATTTGTGGTTATTACCACGTTCTACAGCACTTGAGATCTTTTCACATATTTCTCTGTGACCATGATCATTGGCAATTAGAAAAGCTGTCATATTCCCTTCAGTCGTCGCATTGGCATCCGCTCCTGAGCACAAGGGACTTAGAAACAACACATTGTTGGTAGTAAAGCAGAGATGGGGATGATTAAGAGGCTATTTGCATAAACAGGTGGTTAGAATCAATGATGGCGCTGCTTTATTGTTGTAAAGATGCGAAAAATCTGTGTTATCTTTAAGGAGATAAACTCTTTAATAATTAAAGAAATTTGGGCTTAGCGAACACTATGGCTGTGCAAAAACAACCACTTACCAGCGTCCAAAAGATGGTCAACTATTTTTACGCCATCAACCTTGGCGGCCAGCATAAGTGGCGTCCAGCCCTCACTGTCCTTCTGCTCGACATTAGCTCCATTCGACAGGAAGTATTGAAGAACAGGCAGGTGGCGGCCACGAATCGCTGCAAAAGTTGGTGGATCCACAGAGGCATCAGAATAGTTGATATCAGCTCCATGCATGAGTAGCAGTTGCAACAGTAGCAGGTGACCGTTTAAGGCAGCATGCTCAAGTGAAACTTGCAGGCATCTGCTTCGAGAAGGAGAAGAGCGGGTGGTCTCAAAAATGAATTTCGCCACTTCGTAGTCTCCTTATTTGTACAAGAAATAAACCTGCACATAAATACGTCGTGAGGTATCGCCATATTTATTCGATATACCATTGCATTTTTACCATTTTGAGAGTATGCGGTGCGCAAAATTGTTCTTGCACGCAGTTGTGTTAGCAATGAGTAAAGCCGTTGTCTCCGTGAATGTCATAAAGCGAACGCAGAATACATACCTCGGCAGCAGCAAGAGTAAGCGCAGATTGGTTTCTTTCATTCAGTTTGTAACCCTCGTCGACACCATGAAAAATGCGACAACGGGCAACATTCATATGGTTGTAACGAACGGCTCTATCCAAAGGGGTCCGACCATACAAGTTTGCCACATCAGGGCGAGCTCCTCGTTTGAGAAGTGTTCGTACACATGGCAGGTGATCTTTTGTGGCTGCACAGTGAAGCACGGTGTTCATGATCTTGTCAGTGCAAGAAACCGAGGCGCCATGCTCAAGGAGGATCTTCAATGCGTCTTGATCTCCTTTATACGCTGCCAACTGAAGTGCAGGACACCACGACTTCGCATCGCTTTCGTCAGGATCCGCCTGAGAATGAAAATGGCTAATCCTGCATTTATCGGTCGCATTAATCCTATGTTATGAGTGCATAGAACAAGTTCGGTTTTGCTTTCCTTAAGATATTGCATTTACTCTTCTTGTCATAAATAATTTAACTACCTGCAAATTTAACTCCGTAATTTGGTTGCGTCTATTTTATTTTAGAGCACAGGAGATCACAAATACCAAATGCGACCTACATCGCTCCCCAACAAACGCTTCATGGCAGCGGCATTGTTATGAAGTATGGCTTGAAAGAGAGTTTGTGGCTCATCACTTCTAATTTCCTCATCTTCCTCATCGTCCGATCTGTGTGTGTGCTGCAAAAGCAAAGCTTTTTTAAATTAAAGTAATATGCTCATTATTTTGCTTTGATATATTTGTTCACTTATCGGCAACATGAGGGAGGGTTGATTGAATTCTAAGTCAAGTTATTTTACCTCTAAATGCGTGAAATTCTGGGGCATCATATCATAGGGTAACTAAGAAAAAAGATTAGATGCAAAGAAAATAACGATGTCACGTGCCACAATATTGGCAGGAACCAGTGTAGATCAATTGATTGAACTTCCTCATTGGCCTCGAGCGAAAGCAAGCATTGCACAACATCAGAGTGACCATGTGTACGGGCTTCCATTAGCGGTGTTTGGTGGCTATTATTTTTTATGTTGGCTGTGCTGTCAGATTTGCACAGCAGAGTGACGGCGGCTAAATTGCCTTTCCTTGCCGCCCAGTGGAGGGGCGTGTTGCCAAGGTAATCACACAGGTATGTGTGAGCCCCATTATCGAGGAGGAGCTGCATCATCTCTTTGTTACCCATTGATGTAGCTTCTATGAGTGGAGTCGTCATGGAATCTTCTGTATGCACATTAGGATCAGCCTAGAAAATGTGAAGTAATGTTAGATCAGATGCGTGGACTGGTTTACCCATGTTGGACAGGCGATGTTTCCTTAACAGAATTGAGCGTTATAGCTGATAATACTATCGCCTGGCAACAGGCACCATGATTGGCTAGCTGCGCAAGTGTTATGCACGGATTAATAAAATGGAAAGTGTGAGCCTTGTTAGTCATTTCGTATCGAATCAGGAATGATAGGGTTAATCGATGGCGAAGAGTTAAAGACGACGCACGCCGTTTTCCAGTAGCTGCCTTGCGACCGAAAGCAGATTATTTTCCACTGCTTGAGACAAGGTAACTGAAGTGGTGCCACCATCTAAAGGGCCGGTATCCATTCGTCTATCCTTTAAAGTAAAAAGGCAGTGAAGAAAACCCCTGTAAAAATTTCTGTTAAATATAATCGTACCAAATTGAAATCGCGATAGTAGACGATTAAACCGTTTCATTAAAAAGACAATGTCACAGCAAACATAAAAGCGACCTATACATACATAAAAATGAAGACCTATATGAACCCTGTAGCCACTTATACTGAAATGCTCTCATGAATAACCTGATCAAAATTCAAATCATTTGACATCCGTTTGCCGCAATGACCTCTAACGTGCTAAAATAAAACAAGCTGAAGTATGTTTT
The DNA here is from genome assembly GCA_036345935.2 of Taenia hydatigena. NCBI lineage: Eukaryota > Metazoa > Platyhelminthes > Cestoda > Cyclophyllidea > Taeniidae > Taenia > Taenia hydatigena. Next base: position 14,915 of record JADWOT020001547.1, read on the forward strand.
TGTTGGCACAGACATTTTGAATTGTGGAGCCAACGGTAATTTTGTTATTACAGCAATCGTCCTTGATTGATAGTGCGGAATTTTAA
>JADWOT020000423.1:3444-56000 GCA_036345935.2 Taenia hydatigena
GTTATATCTTTTAATTACCCATTTTCAGCGTTGATCGAAGAGGTAGATTCTCCACTCTTTAGAACTCACTGAAAATTCATTCGACTAATAACGCCCTAATATAACTCCCTTAAGAAAAGCAAGAGAAGGTGCCTCCATTCCATGCCTTTAGTCACTTGTACGACAAACGAATTTGCGTTACAGCGCATCTGCGTAGTGCTGTGGACAGTGGTGTATGTTTAGCACATGTACATCATTTAAAGTGGAACATTAACATTAGGAATTAGTTGACAGAGAAAATAAATCTAAAGCCTTATGCCCAACACCACCGCGATGCTCATGGTTTGCTAAACATTAATATTGTTTGTGCACAAGACACGCATTTATGTGTACTAAATGACATCCCCGTGGCCTAATATTTGGTCTTATTGTTGAGATGGGAATCCTGTGTAAATGGAGACGAGGAAAGGGTAGGTAAAGCGTGACATCCTCAATTGATGCTTTCGACAGCATTGAATACTGTGTCTAACCAAATCACGTTCTGTGGCATAATGAGTGGAGGTTAACATTTGTTAAAGTGTCAGTGCAATACTTTGCTTGTTTAATTGTTAGTTTAGTGTCTGGCCAGGTGGGCTGACCTCCAGCCCATGTCAGCAGTCCCTTCCCTATGCATGCTGAGCGTATACATTCTGCCTTATTATTGTGCCTTCTTTTGCCTTCAAGGAGGCCTCGACACGCTACAACCATAACGCCGTCTTTAAAAGTCCCCTTTTTTATTTCCCACCACCGTAAACGCTACCACCGAGCAAATATTCAGCATCATGATACGCACCTAATTCTCATCTTGTTGATTGTCTACATTTGCATCAGTTTGTAAACTGGCTGAATAAATTACGTGGAATTTCAACTGCATCTGCAAAGTGATCACCGGGTTGATGTTTGGAGTGGCCGAAAATTGCAAGAGACGAATAGTGTTACCAGTCTGGGTAGCCCTAATGGAGATGACTCGTATTTAGTTCAGCAAGATGAGTATTCATTGCAGAAACCACTCAGTAAAGATCATTCGCGAACATCAACTCTGAATTAGGAAGATCAAGAGTAGCCTTAGTCATGTGATTTTAATAAAAAATTGCGGTTGGTGAAGACATTCCAAACTTGCTGTGGCAAAACGCATTTTGTTACGACTGCCTGCGATTCAGCGGTAAGGAAGAAGGCCCCACTAATGCCTCGAATGGTAAGTGAGCAGTTACGAACCATCTCAAACCGACTGATTATTAGCTTTGTTTTGAACGTAGAGTTAAATGTTTTTGATACAGAAGCAAGCTGATTGCCTCAGAGATTATCTTTGATGCTAATTCTTAAAGCGATTTTGCATTGCACTCCAAGAAGTAAATCAGTAAGAGCTCAGCAAAATTAATATTTTCTCGAAATGCACTAAAATGTGTACAGTGAGCATTAATGGAAAGTGTTGTTTAAGTCTATCATTGTTAATCAGTATCTGGACTGTTTCCACTTTGCAGAGGCTTGGAGAGCGGGGCGTGGATTGTGTTGATGGTTGAGCGTCTAGTGGATGTCACCATCCCTCAAGTGAAATTGCAGTGCAGACGTGGTCGCAAAGCCTCATCAAATGTCTCATTCTGACTGGTCATGTAGAGGTGCATTTGGCTGACTGCGGCTTTTGACTTTGTTCACCATTATCCTGTCCTTGCCGCCATCTCTTCTCGCCTCCATTCCTGCCCTCATCTTCCATTGCAGCACTGTACAATTTCGCCTCCAAGCAAGAATGTGATACTTTCTACGCAGCAGTAAAAATTTCCATAATTTTACTCTGATACAGGCAGGTAAGATACTTCTTTTTGATTAAAATCTGCAATTTTATCAATCGGTGGTTTTACAGATGTCTTTTATCTAGTTACTCAAGAGTGCTTCCTTTTAGGACGCTAATTTCTCTTTTCTAATTTGCAGCTAAAATGAAAAGGATGAATTTGGATCGGCATGATTTGTATGTGAGGGTTATGAATGTCATATTTCTGGTTTTCGGCTACTAACCGTCCAATTCGCTGTCTTCATGGCCCTGAAGTTCGTGAACATTTGGCTTACAACTACTTGATTTCCTGTTTGTAAGTTCGTTTCCTACATTGTATAAGTACTTGTCAGTGGTACTTCTTAATGTGGTGTGCTGTTCGCGTAGTTTTCTGGGCTAACTCCACCAAAGGTCTTAGACTTGTACTAAACGAAAAGGAAGAGCAGTACGAAGTGCCTAATTTTATTGGTGCGCAGCAACTCAGATAAAGTGTTTGCGTTATGGTGTGAGGTGGTGAATAAGGAAGAGAAGAGGCACAGAAGCAAACACGATGCTGCGATGACTCAATGCACTAAGTCAAGACGGAAATCGAAAGGACAGGTGTTTATCCCGATATAGTTATGTACAGCACAAAAAACGATAAAATTCCGCCATTGTTTGTTTGCCTCGTTTTTACCGGTGGACATGTTATCAATCATCCTGTTGATTTTCGTTATCATTGCATTGCTCCTTGGTGGTTGCATTTGCGTCAGTCATGAGAAATGAATTCGACAGCCTACTGGTTGTGGCTTCCATCGTAACATTCTTCTTGTTATTAAGGAGTGGTATGGAAGTCTGCGATCACTAAAGATCATGCGTTGGGGATTAGATGTAAGGAGGCAGAATTTGATGAGAAAGTCATCCTTCTCAAATTGATGAGCTGGAACTTGCCATAGTGGATTGAGCTGCGTACGCTCACTACAAGGCGCGTTTTCTCCTTTATTTAAAAAGGGTAAAGACGCAGACAATCTCTCACTTTCTTTACTCATTCTGTACGTAACTCTGCCCCAAGAAGTGATACTTATTTCCTTGCTTTAGGCAAGCAATCTGTGATTCCACGACCACCTCATATCATCAAACTACGTTTGCGTTACAAGGTTGTCATCATCTACTCTGTCTACGTGTCATTCTGACTATATTCGTTTAAAATTTGACAAGCTCCTTTTCGCTGCTGTGTTTTCTATGTCTACCGTAATGGATTTGATGCCTCTATTTGGACCTTCAGTGAAATACTGTTCTTCCATTGTTGCAGTGTTGCACCCTATTAGCATTGTAAACATTTAATTGTACTTTGCTTTGTGATTGTGTAGCCATGTTTCCGTTGTCTTAGCAATAAACTTTGCAAATCTCAGCCATCGTCTTGTTCTCTTACGAAATAGATTAAAATCAAAGCGTAAGAAGAAGGACCTGTTAGTGGGTTGGTAAAGTGGGCCCAACTCACTGTGGCATCCTTTGCATTCTATGGTGAAGCGTGAGTGGTGAGCACTGACTAAGATGAGGTCGGGATGGGCCTATCACAATACGCGTAGACTCAATCCTAACAATCTGCAACTCCCACGTATTGAATAAAAGTATCGACTCCGGTCAGTAAAGCACAAAGTGAAGCCCGAAAACAAGAATGCTGCTCTATTTTGGCTATTTGGAAAGGAGAGAACAATGCCTAGTAGTCCAGATGCCTCTGTCTCTTAGAGAAGATGACCACACACCTGCACTTGTCGAATCTGCTGGATTGCAGCATCATAACAACAAGTTCTTGCATCTCTCAGATGCATCCGATAGCACTGAATGCACCTCTCCAAAGTCGTTTAGAGAAACGCATCAGTGGTGCTGATCCAACATTTACTGAACACTTTGCACTCAGGGTTAAACAAACTGTCCCATCACCATGACTCACAACAATTTCAGGCAATTGATTCCGCATGGCTTCAGCTTCATCGCAAGCATTGGCATTCATAAGTGTTTACTACTTAATTATGTGGGGTGATTAAAAGAATGCGCCTCGTGAAATGGTCACACACTTGTCACATCATGTCCCTTCGTCAATTGGGCTGTCTCTGCTGCAGACAAGTCAAAGTGACTTATGCGAGTCAGCCACTTCTTCATTGTCGTCCACGTGGATGTGCCAGACGCGACTAGCTGAACGTGCCTGTAGGTGAGGCTTTGAGAATTTCTGGCTAATACATTACTGAGGTGACGATGACTCTGTTCGTGTCAGCAAATTAAAAAACCTCAAAATAAATTGCTCCGATTTATTTGAACAAGGGTGGATGTAAGTGGTGCACTCTGCTTAACCTGATCGTCGAAGGAGGCGCAATGGCAGAACCGAAACGAGCCAGTTAGCTAAGCGATCAATCGGTCACCCCATTCATTACGCGAGATTACACGTTGTAGTAGTGTACATAACGACTTTGCGTATTACTCCGCTTTGCGATTTTAGCTGTGTATTGGTATTTGAATGTGTGGGCCTTTTCTTGTAATAAAGTAACAATTAGACCCTCGTAGCCTGGCCGCTTATCCTTGTTTGCAAATGTGATGATGAACAGGTCACCGCGGTCAGTATGCGGGTAGATTCATTACCACTGCATGCATCACCTGCATATCATGCAGGGAGATTAAATGACGCATGTGAGATGGTTTTCATTAGAGTGACTGCTATAGCTGCAATTCTATGCCACAATAGGTTTCAGGGTCAGAACGAAAAGGAGAAGATTCAGATAGGAAAGCATTCTGCGCTGCCGACTTAGAGACCGTTATGCTGCTTCGAAAGCTGATCTCGGTTAGCTTTGTTCATAAAAACCAATGCGTTGCTCTGTTGACTCCCAACTCACAGCTGCACGGTACTTCAGACAACTCTCGAGGCCTCACTGATCCATCTGCCAAAAGTCCTGTGACTTCAGCTAAAAAAGCATGGAGGGAAATTGGTGAAACCAAAGGTATAGGGCTAGTTTGAATTCCACCTTTGAGGAGGACGTATTCGTCTTTTACGCGTACCAGACTCTTGTCAGAAATAATCCAACTCTGCGCTTAGCCTCAGTCGAGAAATCTTAGGAAATTGCTCTTCCCATTCCCACTTGCACTTATAACCGACAAACTGAAGTGACACCTAACAAGCCACTTGCCTAGATAAAAGCGGTTTGCCGTTGGTTTCGCGTCAAGTAAACACTTAAGCACTCAGTCGAACGGTCGTCCTTTACAGTTAAATTGGTTAAATTCTGGGTTACGTCAGATTTGAGGCATAAAGTATTCTCTGTCAAAGGCACAGAATAAACGCAACACTGCGGGTCAGGTAGGGTTGTGTGGCAAAGGAGCTAAAAACAGCCTAGTGCAAACATTTTGCCTTAAATGCCACCATTCTGATTGTGTCGATGGCCAAAGAAGTGAATTTGGCAGAAATGGGCAAGAGACTTAATCGAGTGCAGGCCATCAGCACGGAATTGGAGGCGAAGGTAACTGAGTTCCTAGTTATGAGTTTCATCTTCTGTCCTACTTTTATAAGTTTTTATCACTCTCCTACTTATCCATCCATACCACTAACTACTTAACCACTTCGCATGAATTTTTATCCTGTTTCCGTAGCCATCCATCACTCGTCCTTTGGCGTCTTATTTTCCTCGTTCACTCATTATTTTTGTATTCATTCACTAACTAAGGCTTCATTTGTCAACTAAACAATTTGGCTTCATCTGCTTGATATTGCAGCGGTCCTTCTGATCAAGTCATTTGGTTAGTTTTGTTTTAAATTTTCTGAATGCCCTCTTAGATTAGTCGCTCGCTTTGAGATTGACTTGCACAGTGTCCCCATCGGTGCTGCACGTGGTTGGGTTACAAATGTTGGAAGGAGTTGCTTTGTTCTAGGTGAGCTTAGGCGCTGCTAACCTAGGCGAATCTGATGTGGTCGTCTAGTCTCTTGTAGCCCTTAATGAGTTCGTCGCATTTGTAGACAATGCTAGCCACAGACACTGGACGTGCGTCTAGCACATCAGCAGGTCTGGGAGAGTTAATGAGAGATCGTCTACATTTTCAATATATGCTTACCACATTTGGGATTGTTTGGGGTGACAGAACTAGGATAAAATACGTTTTATGCGGAGGTGAGACGGTCTACGGTCAGTGCATGTGACATTTTCTTCTTCCCTCCTCGTATGCGCATGTGATGACGATGGAAGTGTTGACGCAGTAGCACTCGACTCTTCTCAAAGGGACTGGGTCAGAGCACGGAACTGGGTCCTGTTTGTTTTCGCTCATCATTTGCTTCGAATTCTGTCAAAGCGGTGTTGACCTTGATAAGTATTGGAGATTCACTGAAGAGCGGTTTGATTTCCATCTCGAGTTGACTTCTTTGTCCCAATATAACCCCGCTATATTCCTCTCTCCTTTGCGCATTGAATGCGCATGACTAGCGTGTGCCTACCACAATGTGTCCATGACTTTTCTTACATCGGCTGGTGCCTGCCCAATTTGAAGGATTTGTGTATCGTATTCTCTGAAAGCAATCGCCATGGTTGGCCACCAGTGGTCACTCAATAATGCTTAACCGTTACTGTTTCATTTTCAGTTTGAAGCTGTTTGTTAAGGTAACAGTGTTGGTGTGGTAGTAGTCTGTAGCAAAGTAGGCAATCAGCTGTATTTTAAATCTCCAGATGGAAGCTGTTTGTTAGTTTCAGCCTCGTCTTGTAACCATGATGGTTGTGACTCGAATCTCTACATGCTCTCTAATTTATATTAAATCAGTGGTAAATGCCAAGGCAGTTTTGGAACTGCTGGCGTTGCCCGCCAAATGCTGGCCTTGATGGTTGCTGAAACCTGCCTTCCTTTTTACTCTCCTGGCGGCTTGTACCAAGTTGTGCTTACTTCAATTGCTTCATTTGCTGGTATTGAGCATCCAGATCGGTGCAAAAGCAGCAGGTGCCATTACTCGTTAGTAGATTAGACGTTTTGGCACTTCTCATATACTGCGCTTATTATTTATTTAACGCTCATTTTTGCTGGCCGCGATTCCTTCTGTTTGCTTTAGATGCTCATTTTACCCCAGCAATATGTCTTCCAAAGTCTTGACTTCAAGTGATTTATTTAAAACAACTCATTTTTGTTATTATCCCTAATTTATTCTATGAATGTTTCGTCGAGTTTATGCGACCCAGTAAGACAAAATCATGTTTAGCTCATCGAAGGAATACTGCGAACTATGCATCCCAGAAGCTCTTTGTACGTATTTAATTGACTAATGCATATGCATTCCTTGCAAGCTTTCCTACAAAACGCTGAAACTACCCCAAAATATTGATACGAATATTTGACACGAATTTTTCGGGTTCGAACGTTGCAATACATTTGTATCATCACTAAATGCAAATACTTTTCCCAATTTTGGGCATTTTACCGGCTATGGGTGTAGCGCCCCGAGGCGCTCTCGAAGGCAAAGGAAGGCAGAATGTCAGGATAGAATACATATGCTCAATGGGCGGAGGGGAATAAGCTTTTGGCATGGCCCGGAGGCCAGCCTACTCAGCTAGGGCAATACGACCACCTCTGTGACCTTGACCGAAACCGGTAGTTCCAACAAACAAAGTTCTACTATTAGCTTTTGCAGATACAGCCATTTCAACGAATTTGAAATCACTTTCTACAAGACGTTTGTTTGAATGAAGTACGTAGACAAAGAGCTATCGGTGGTTGCGACTCCCGTGTTCAATGCAGCTCATGGTCTTTGAGGTGTAAAAGAGTTTGGATCGCGTACCATCCTGACATACTGATTCTCTTACTAAGGGCAACGATCAAGTCGCAGTATGCTTTTGCGCTTCTTCATTAAAGCTGTAACTGTTCGGCAAATGTGCTCTTGACCGTAATGTTGAGACGAACTGACGGTCGTAGATCCCATGGAACTGCCGGACGTGAGCTGGGCAAAGCTCTCTTTGCCAACAACCATATGCACATCTTGGACACAGTGAAGGAAGTTAGGCAATTTCCCGCACATTTGTGCTGGATGGGTGGGCTTTATCAGTCATGCAGCAGTGAGGGGCTCACACAAGTGCTACTTGAAACAAATCAGTAGCACCTCTACGTCACTTCACTCTTTAAATAGCGGCTTCTCCTCCACATCATATAGCAGACCGGCAGTATTGATGAATTTTTAAACGTCTTTTAAATAACATCGCCATTTTGTGAAAAATTAGTACATCAGTCTAGGCAAGGGTTTTCTTCTGTTGAAGTGCACTGAATAGAACATTATGGCCAAGCAAGGCAAACAATTTGGCATTCAGTTACAAAGGATTAACACGTGATTATGTACTTCACAGATCGCAAAACTTGACATCTTTCAGTGCTATCAGTATAATAGTTGAATCATGGCCGTGACTGGGAAGAGGTGGAGTAAAATCGGGCTGCACGTCAAACAATATGATTTCGAAAACTGACAGTGGCAGTTCACAGAAAGTTTTGTGACTGCCATTTATCAACTGCAGAACTGTTGGTGTGGCTCACCTCGGTGCAAAACTAGTATACTTCAATGTCAGCACTTGGATAGTCTCTGTTCTGTGTATATCGTGGGGGATTGAGCTCATTACTGCTCTTCATTCGGGGATGCAGCTAACAATGTTCAAATGGGAATTTTTACCGAAGCTAAGCACGCGCAACGAAGCTGGTGGTTGAACTCGTTGCTTAGGCGCTTCTGTATGATCTCGTGGATCACTCGCTCAGGATTCGAAAGACACTCCAAATGACTCTGAGCGAGTTAATTGCTTAAGAGATTGCGTTTTGGTTTTATTTTAGTGTGAATAGCCGTATTGGGTGTTGTGGTTTTTAGCCAATGGCTAGTGGTCCAGTGAGGCCACATTTTGTACGGATTGATTGAGTACACCCAAAAGAGGTCACTCATCAATCATAGTTCTAGGTTCTTCCTTAATACGTGCTTGGGTTTTGATAATAACAAGGTGCCTTCTTAAATCGCGAACGACAGAGAGCATATATCCTGAAGCATACGACGGGCATCAGGGAAGCCCTTCCTTGCAGAAGAAGAACGGAAGCGCCAGGTCGAAGTAGTGGTAGGAGATAGAATCACGAATCCATCAAAGTTAACACAGCTCTCCTGATTGCTTGAGGTTTACAGCAATTTTTGCAAGTCACTGGGGCAGTTTTCGATTTTAGAAGTAGATTCCAGGCCTTCTATAAGAGACCATCACTAATTTTCTCATCCTTTCAGTCTGATTGGTTTTTGGCTGCCATAGTAATGGGATGGAATGTGCATTTGGGACGCAGAGAAGAGCCGCGTGGGGTCACTGACGTGGCTCCAAGGCTGCATAAGTGCTGGCAGTTCCAAATGAAAGAGTTGAAATCGGATCAAAAATTTATTGAATTTGGCTGATGCAGAGGGGCCCCAGCAAGTTCATGCATTCCTCAAATAACAACTATCATTAATGTTTCCACCTTTATAAATATCAATTAAAACGTCTACTTGATGAGGTCATATAAAGCTAGTTGTATTTTACGAACTTGCGCCGATGTTTCTCTTTGCTTAACCTCTTCTATGGTTTTCAGAGTTGATTACGAGAGAGACGTGAAATAAAGCTCCAAGGACCTTAGGACATTGGTGCAAGTGTGCCATTTGTTGAGCACACACCTCACACATCCGCTGGCACGTAAGGGCGGGACAAAAGAATTATGTAGTGATCTTACAAAGTAACCCTTTGTCAACTTGCATTTTTGCATCTCAATTTGATCTTGGAAATAATGATAGCACGTTGAATGGTGTCCTCTTGAATCGGATGTCATAAAATTGTTCACCAGTCAAGATTATAGCATTATCTGTTTACTTTTAAAGCACAAAGCAAAAGTGTTTCAGTTTAATTGAACAACTGTGATGTGTGTTGTTCTAATAAAGCTAGCGCTAAGGGATAAGACTTACGCATAGAAACTTGGATGTCATTCTATTGATAAATGTCACCAGTACATGAGGTGTCACTTGGAGAAGTTGCACACCTCTGATTTGATTACTGCCTCTAAATGCACCAATATTTGGCTCACGTCATCCTCTCGCTTTGCAGACAGCCACAACATTACTCTGACAGTTCAATGACATTAATTAAAAGGCGTGCATTACCAGTAAGCGCAATCACTTATCATCTGGATGACTTTTAGCACTACGATCATCTTAGAGAAGCTATGTGCCCATGAGTTTGCGCAAAAATCGCCTAAGCGACCGCAGACTTGGAATGGTTTTAGAAGCATTGACAATTTGAAAGTATAGGCGAATTAAAAGCGGTGTCAACATAAAATTTCAAACGAATTCATGAGAAAAATGAATTCTTGATGCCTTTGTTTCTAATTAACTAAAGCATTGACTGCTAATGAAGAGGATGAGTAAGTCACGCAAATCTGCTGGGTGCATTTGGAGGTTGATTGTGAACCAGCATGTCCATTTCTCTGGGCTAACAAAGTATTGACTTAATTGCTGCAAGAAGATGGACTATTCAAAGCAAACATTTACATATATTTCATAGAAAATCACATGGAAGCATTTGAGGTGGGTGAATAGGGAGAGGAAGATAAGAAGTTTGCATTAGCGAAGTTTAATTAAACCATGATTAAAGTGGGTGATACCACATTGAGGCACATTCAATCGTTAGTTTTCATAACGAAAGTCTCTACCACGGGTACATGTAATGAGCGCCTTTATGCAAGCATCGCAAATATCTCCGCAACAGGCATTCTTGGATGTATCATGACCACGGGTGGTGTCACCTCAGGAGCAGTTTCAAAGGGCCATTTCCAATCCTTTTGTTAAGATCGCCAGGGATCATCCCAACCACAGCATATGTCCTTCTTCCATCACGTCAAGGTTTGCCATTAAGGAACGAGGATTATTTCGGATTGCAATCGTTTTTCGCAGCCACCACTACACTTCGCGAGTCTTCGCTGAAGCCGAAGGTGGTTCGCTGAGAGGACAGAGTGCGTACTACCCAAGTGCAGAAGCTCTGGAGACCATCAGCAAGGCCTGCAGTCAATGCTGGCTAGTTTAAGCACAAAAGCGCAGATATCAGTGCCTGCATAAATAAGTCGAGGAGATGGAAGGCAAATCCATGTGTCACATTTAATCACAGTTAAAGCACACATTTGAATGTCAGTTAGCACAGGCTTACTCACCACTTGTGCATCGCAGCCAACCTCTCGGTTCCTTCAAGGCTACCTGAGGCCCCCGACGTGCGCCACGTTTGCATTCATTCACTCCTTCGCACACACATTATGTGTTAAACACAAGCAACACTGTCGCGCTAATACAACGCAATCCCTTAGCGGCAAATGGAGACGGTGGTGATTCGGATGATAAGACAGAATTAATTCTCAATCACAGATTCGACGTCTTCCGTGAACAAGAAAAGCTCATGGACCTACGAATTACTGCAAGCTGACGAACATAAGTTGTATGCTCCATCTTCTAGACGAAGGATGGAAGATTTGTCTAAAGGCACTGACCACTAAACAGGATAGAACGGCAACACAGTGAAAACGGTTTTCAACAGAGTACGTGCATGTCACTTCCTTCATTAACCCGCTTTCAGTATTGATGAGGCTGTCATCAACTATGTCTATACAGGTCGACTTACCATGTCTGCAGGAAATGCTACTCGATTGTATCTACTGGCACACAATCTCGTCTCCAGGAAAGTCGTCTCCTGGTGTGTGGAGTCTCTAAGATCGAGGTGATGTATTAGCGCAGCAAAGTGTTGTTTGCGTTTAACACGAGATGTGTGTGCGAATGAGTGAATGAATGTAAATGTGGCGTGCGCCGGAAGGCATCAGGTAACCTTAAAGGAACCAAGAGATTGGCTGCAATGCACAAGTGGTGAGTAAGCCTGTGCTAACTGATACTCAATTGTGTGCTTTGATTGTGCTAAAATTTGACGCTTGGATTAGAGAGCCTAGATGATCCTTACTTCTTAACAGCAAACCTTGACGTGATGGAAGAAGGGCACATGCTGTGGTTGGGATGACCCATGATGACCTTAACAGAAGGACTGGAGATGGCCTTTGGAAACTGCTCCTGAGGTGACACTACCCGCGGTCGTGATTTATCTGAAAATGCTTACTGCAGAGATGCTTGCCATGCCCGCAAAGCGATGTTTATCTGGTGAACCCGTGATACCTACTTAAATATGTAAATTAAGGCTCGAAAGTGTCCTTGTGGTGAGCCACCTTTATTAGCCACGATTTAACAAGCTTTCTCTCGCATTCATCCACCTCAAAAGTTTTTTTTCCAGCGGTTTCTTCGGCTGTTTTCCAAACCAGAAAAATAAACTTGTTGACATTAACTCAGCCCACAAAACCATTCTGCGATTTTGGTTGATATATTCGTGATCCCCACCAGCTCTCAATGCTTTATTTACTTTGAGCATCATCAGTCCATCAGTCCAGACTGACACTGTTTTTCCTTAATCTCCTAATGCGCGACTGTGCTAGTTAGGGTATTGCAATCAACCTGGTGATGCTTTTCAAAACACCTCAAGTCTGCAAACACTCAGTTCATTTTTGTGCAAAGTCATGGAAACGCAAACTCTCAAAAGTGACCATTATGCTGATAGTCATCTAGCTGAGAAGAGAGTGTGCTGATTTACAAATCATCCTCACGCAGCGCGCATCCCAAGGGTGAGAGAGATGTTGAAATGTGAGGGAATGCTTCGTTCATGCCAGGTATGCGACGGCTAAGCATCCTGTGCCTGTCCAATGGCTTGACGTTGCTTTGTATCGCTTCGTAGTGGTGAAATTTTGCTTGACAAAGTGAGGACGGCGACGATCTTGACACCATCATAGTACCACGTTGGTGGGTCGCGATGGAAAGGGAAATGTAGTTAGTAACCGTATGAGACGCTTGTCTGGTCAGTTTGGCATTTAAATTCGAATAAATCTTCACTTCAAGCATCCATGCCACGACCACAAGAAAATCAACCACTTTACGCGTTTCTCATGCTATGTCTTGCAGAAATTTTGCATCGGAATGTGCCACATCGGTTTTTATAAATGAACAAATACAAGGACAAAAAAGGTCTTTCAACTCAACCTAGCAATGAGATCATGAAGTGTATGCAGCACCCACCCATGTCATGTACAATCCTTCATCGATTTCCCTCCAAGATAGTTTTACTAAATCAGAGCGAAGTCAGTCGATTTGTCAGCCGACACTTACTTTAAAAATGCACTATGATCAGATTCTCTGAGGCCAACCACCCCACAAGTCCACATGGGTTGAGTGGCATTGGCAACTATGCTGTTTGCATATAGAAATGGGAATGTTGTTATTACTAGGAGCATCCAAAGCAGACTTTTCGCATACGTGAATTAATGACTTCGTTTAAGGCACGATTCGGCGCAACCAGCAGTGAGAAGTAAGGAATGTAGATGTACGTGACGTTAGCATTGAATGCACTAGGGACTCACCGAGCAAGATTTCCATGAGACCGCATTACTCTGCCTTTAAATAGGAAAGGACTTTTAATACATTTGCGACATACACTGAATGCCTCCTAGTTCGCTCCGGCAACTCTGCCGTTAATGCCAGCTGAGACGTCATGTTAAATGAAGTTGCATTCAATTTGCGATTCTACACCGTCACCTACCGTAGATAAGATCACGTTCACGGATTACTTTGTGTCTGTCAGAGATGTGTGTTTTTCGCCCGACTCACAGCACTATTCTCATTTCTCTTTCGCTAGTTGTTACCTATTAATTTACAGTAGGTGTACTGAATTAGTAAATGTTTTGTGAAAAGGTTCGAGAAGACCAGCAAATGCATATGAAACCTACTTTTCGCTACCGATGTCGGTCCTACAAAGTGGCTTTGTCCTGTAACCATTGATTGAAGGTAAGTTAATTTAATCTTTAGTTTTGGGTAGCAAAAGCATCAGTGTTCAAGTGGTTTTCTTTGAGTAGATGTAAGAAGTATGCATCACAACAATGTAATTGTCCTTCTAACCGCAAACGCCAGTGCATAGCAGCGGCTGTGTCGGAAAAGTATGGCACATTAGCCATTTCCACAACGCTCGTACATTAAAATCTTGCCTTAAGCAGAATATAATGGCCACTGCGAAGTGTACGCATTGACGGTATCGAATGTAGAACAAATAGTATTTCGGAGCAGTCGTGGTCGGCGCTTGTGGCCGCCGACAAGCCTGAGGGGAATGGCGATAACAGCTGCCATCTTAAGGAAAGACATTGCAAGCGAATTTTCACTCTACGGGCACAAAATCCGCCTGTTTTTACTTGTGGGGACAAGAACCACGTCCAATGGAGAGACTGGTGAGTAGCAGACGGAAACAAATTGCAAGTGGGCGGAGAAACATGATGAAGCCTTCCAGTGGCTAAGGTAACAGCTCTTATCCACCCGATTCTCACACAGAATTTACCCGAAGAGCTAACCAAAACTGTCTATTAATTTAGGAGCAGTTGTTTTAAATTATTGCTTTATTGTTTTGCTGGCGTTATGAGCAACGCATTTGCTAATTCAATGTCTTGATGAAGCATTTCGACAAGTTAAATGGCAATCGTCGCATTGTATTGTTAAAGCGATACATTAGAGAAGCAGCTTTCTGAATAAAGCTATAAGTTGGTTAGTATATTATCAGAATACACTAGGAAATTAAGATGTGCTTCTTAGGAGATCAGAGTGCAATATTTTGCCTAATGGAAGTCGTAAAAATCTCGGCCTTTTGACATAATTACCATGAATATTACGATGTTTCTATTTGCGGAAAGCGGTAGTAAGTTTCATACCAAATTTTGTCATTCGGTCCATATGCAGTTAATCTCAGTGCATGGTTGGAATGTGAGTAAGTGACTGCCTACTCGTAGAGATGATTCATTACATAAGCGAAAACCAAATGAGCTGTGAAACCTAGAAAGTTATCTCGATAATTATGCAAAAAGAGGTTTCGCTTGGGGGCTATGAGACGTTTAATGAGCACTTGATTTGTCCTACAAACAAATGGTGCATTCCATGCGCATCATGCAATGGCAAGCGTAGGTGACTGAAAGCCGACTCTTTAGTAGCACCAATAAGACAGGTGCAAATCTTTTGAACCCCTCCATCGGCTGTGGACGAACAAGCGGTGTGTGATCAAAAGAGATAATTGCATTCAATCTATCAGTGGGAACTAAAGAAATTACTCTCTGAAGTGGCATCGACGACATCAGCGTAAATGACAGCGTTGGACAGTCTTTAAGGGCATGTTGAACAGGAATTGAAAGACCAAGGGCAAAAGCCGTCAATCCTTTCATCTTGCAGGCCGATACCTGCATTGATAGCACATTCAGTGGTGTCAAATGCTAATGGCACATCAAAAAACACTGACAGAAGTTAAGTATTTGTGAAGTAAATGAGAAAAATGCTTATTGCGGGTGCTTTTATCTTTGGAGAAATGAATGTGTTTTGAATTGGTTGGGAACCATTATCCGTGTGACTGACTCCCCGCTCGTTTCAAAAATCGTGCTTATCTTCCGTCCATTTTTCGTTTGTGGAGACCTACATTAACTAAAATAGGTAGAATGCAAGAAGATTATTACAGTTATCATTGACCGATCTTGTCCACAGCCTAGGCATGAGGTTTGTGAGCACACACCTTAGCTTCCACTTCAGACCCGTAATGAAGGGAGCCTTGATGAGGTCATCGTTATAATCGCAACTTTCCTCCATCGCTTACAAACTACTCTAACATAAAATTGGTTTGCATACATTCGTGTAAACAACGTGTAAACATCTTTCGCCCAAGTAACTATCATCCCTGTATAGATTACACCTCCACATGGCAGACCACAAGTTCGACTGAATGTAGTCATCTCGCATTTCTGGTGGTTTGCGTAGTTGTTACGTATGCAGCATATCCTACCAAAATCCCCTTCCCTGCCACGCACACACAACCCATCTCGAACTAACCATTTCCTAATTTAATAGCAGTGAGACAAATGAGGGACATTAACTATCAACAACGCAGCGAGCAACTCGCAATCTCTCTTAACTAATGTCAGAGTGTTGCCTATGAAAGACGGGGTAGGAGAGACTATTGTACATTCTGTGGCATGGAAACGTGCAATAGTGATTATGGAGGGTAAGGCGATGACAAAGTGTAAAACTTGAAAGAGTGAGGCAGGGCATGATTTTTGTCACCGTCATCTTTGCATGAAGGCGGTAGTGCTCGCACAACCCCAAGATTTTGCGATTTGATCGTCTGTTTCGAAGTGGTCTAGTGGATAAGACCTGCGAGAAAGTCGCTAGACGCGACTGCTGTGCCTACGGATCACGTTGTCAAGCCGTGTCTGCTATTGCATTGGAAACGTGAAATGAGGGCAAGTCTAGTCAGCAGATCTGCAATTCAAAGTCGGCTAGACCGGGAGCATTAGCGACGGGATTCTCTCAACCAATGTGGTACCATAGTCTGTTTTATCACGTCATGTCACGCCACATTATAGCATATAAATAGGTGAGACTATCTCGCCCTCCTAGTCTCTTTGCCACGATGATATACACACGGAATGGTGAGTTGTTAACTACTTAGTATCTCTCACCATCATCATTCTCGACTGTTGCTCAGCACACTTTTTGCTGTGTCAGGTCTCTTTGTGAAGCTGTTCTTCAGCCTGATCACTGTCATCGCCATGGTGATGTGCAAGCCACCTACAAAAGCGGAACGAAAACAACTTCTTCAAGCTCATTGGGAAGTTCGCGAATATGTGCAACCTACTGCCAGCAATATGCGACTAATGGTAAGTTCCTTCCCAACAGCTTCGTGATTGGCTTGATATGTGTTGACGCTATGATCTCTTTCACGAAATATTGGTCTTGGCGACGACCCATGGTGCTTGTTTTCATTTGTCTAGAAGTATTCCGAAGAATTGGAGCATCTAGCATATACTTGGGTCAAGCAGTGCAGCTTCAAACCCCCCGTCTCTTTGGCGTACCGTGGAGTTAAACAAAATATCGTCGTTATCAGTAGGATAAGGCCACCTATTACTGAAGGCGTGTGTGCATGGAAAAAAGAAGGCAAACAATACAATTATTATTACAACAATTGCACAGGGGTTTGTAGCCACTATACGCAGGTGAGATAAATGTGTGTGTGTGTGGGTCATTCATTTTATGCAGTGTGGATGCAATCCCATCCACACAGCCACTCACTCCTCATTACTGAGTGTCTACTTGAAATGTTGTGTGGCTAGAAGAGGTGTAAAAGAGTGGAGTCATGTGCATGATGGTGTGATATTGGATGGTTTAGCACGAAATGGTACGTCTTATCATGCCTTCTTTCCCCCCACATGAACAGCTGGTTTGGGCAACCACAAGTGAGGTGGGTTGTGCAATGCAGCAATGCATTGACATTATACCTGGTTTACAGAATCCACAATATTTGATTGCGTGTGATTACAGGCCTGGGTAAGTTTAGTTTCGTCTGATGATGTGACTGATGAGAAGCCTATCGATACACTGCTATGTGCTCACCCCTTTAGAGGGAACCACGGAGGACAGCGGCCGTATGAGGCTGGACCCAGCTGCAGTGATTGCCCTGAAAGATATACTTGTATTGGCAACCAATGCGTCAAAAGGCGAAGAGGTCGTCTACTTCACCCGACACTTACATCGAAGATTCACAGAAAGGTAACTGTGCCAGCCTGTGTAGTTTATAAGAACTAACCTTCTACCGGCCGTAGTGGTTGTAGTTAAAATTATGTACAGCAAGTCAATTGTCATCTCTCCAAACACTCCTATCACCCTTTCTCACCTTTCCACCTTTTAAGCTCTTCTACCGCTTTGATATGTTTTCTTCATTTCCCACTCCTTTTTTTCGGCAGAATAAATGCACACAAACACACGTGTTGATGAATGTTGCTAAAAGGCGATAGTGTGTGCGGCATGTGGTGGAAAGGGCACCTTGTAGAGCGTAAAGTTAGAGCAAGGCGAGGGAGTTGATGAGAAGGTGAGGGTCTTGGAGATAGTGATGTGCGAGGTGGAGATGAAGGAGATGTGTTTGCCTCAAGAATAGAAGTGCACGAGCTGTAGAGACAGTTCGAACGTTGAGAATTCATCTCCACAATGTAGGTCGAATTAGGAGCTAATCGCAAATACGCCTGAGGTTTGAAAAATATCACCTATGGGGAGCAGAGATTCGCTCAATTGATGAGTCGGCAGAGTGCAATTAATGGAATTTCGTTGCTTCTGCGTTCGTAGATGAATTACATCCTATGCACTGTTGCGTTTAGGATGTTGACAGGAAGTAAAGCTTATCGTACCTTGAAAATGCCTATGTAGTGGACTATTGGGATCTGTGGTGTGACCCAGGCGGCTGTTTAGGCAAGAGTATTTTCTGTCAGTTTTGGCCTCACCCGACGTAATATCGAGTGGGTTATCAAGACTTATGTGAACACGTATTGCCGATGAAGTACTAAGTGAAAGGATGTGACATGTCTACGTGTCTGAATAACGATGGTGCATGTTTAGCAAGGGGGTCATGTCCGCCATATTAAATGTTTAATTTCACTAAGATCCGTTTAATATAATTTGACCACGAATGTATCAGCTTTATCTAGCCTGGCATATGGATGTTACGCAGGATGAGTGGACAGATGGTTACATGGATGGCCAGTAGTAATGCGCATGCAGGAACACGGGGATGTCTAAAAAATTGTAAACAATCTTTAAGCGTCAAGTCGATGTACATGTTTGCAATCATTTTCGACTTTGACAAGGCACCAGCTACCGAGCACCAATTCAGTAGCATTGACACCCTACCTCAAGGTTCAAACGCCAAAATTGGCAGGGTGACGCGTGGAACGATACGGTTTTCACTGCATGTGTCCTCCCCTACCTCCCACCTTCTTTTTCGCCTCCTCCCCCTTAGCAGACAGCCAAACACTCTACACAAGGCAGGCCTAGACTCAACACTTCCCTTTTCAATCAACTTCTACACCATTTGTTTGCGCACACCACGAAGTACCCGTAGTCACGACCCCACATCACAAAGTAAATCAGCAAACACCACCCAAGTTACAGTGAATCTCTGCTGCCAGAAGCAATGTTTGCACAAACTAGGCTTCGTCTGTTTGACGGAAATGTTCATCACCACACCCAACAGCAATGCCTGCTTCGCCTAGATAACCGCGCTAACTACAGTTAGTTTTTCTAACCAATCAGCCCCTCTACCACAAAAACCACAACATGCAACTGTCCTTCACCAACTTTATTGTTTCGAATGCAAAAGGCATTCTTGCTAGCCATGATGTGGTGGCATGAAACACACGCCACGCGCACGTGATACATAACGAGGAGAATCGTCCTAATAAGAAACGTTACAAGATCAGCCTCAGAAGGTTCAATCAATTCGTGAAAATGCAAATGCATCGATAAACACCGTATTCCTGAATGAGAAAGAACAAGTTAATCCATCCTGTGCATGAAAGCACCACTACAATATCGTAAAGGGACACAAAATAACTAATATATATGCTCCCAACTTGCCTTTGACTTTGAGAGCTCTTCCAATTTTATTGTAAAGACGCCCAATCAGCAGTTCTTCAGGCGGATTCATTCATACCTCTATTCATTCACTATGAACGTGCCCATAGACTGAAATAACCCACTTTCATCACTACCTTGAGCCAAGACAGAAAAAGTGCTCATTTTTTAATAATCGTTGGCCCTCAACCATTGGCAAAACGGCCAATCCAAATGAGAAAAGAGGCAAAACCACACAGCACCCAGCAGAATGCACAAACCAGTCATCCATTTACGACCTTAAACGACCTTAGTGCCGTAGTTGATTAAATTACGAAAAGTCGTTAAAACCCTTTCGATTAATTGGAAGATGTACAAAAACTTTAGCAATAATTCGTGTTTAATCGCTTTAGACATCAATTTCGTTACATAATATATGCTTGAAGTAAACTGGAACGCGCAGGTAAATGACAAATAAAAGCACATGCTGCTATTTGAATTTGTAATACCCGTGTTCATTATTCGTGCTTCATATGCCAGAGGTGAAAAGGCAATTGAGAACCTGATCTTAGAGCAGCGTGGTCCCTCTCCAAAGCGCAACACATCTTTGTCCTTAACTCTTCTACGACATCCCTCTACAGCTTTTCTCTGGTCTATAATATGGATGTCAAAGTATACTCAGCCTTCTAATCGTAAGGGCGGAAAGAAAAGGGATGAGAGACATTTGATAGAATTACTTTCGCTATTTGCTGGCAGACTCTTACTGCGTTAAGATGATGCGTTTATAAATTATTAGTATTTATTGTCAGTTTCCTCATTTGCGCGCCTCTGTAAATTATCTTTTTTGCACGGTTGCTACTTAAATTCTACGCTTTAGTCAAAATCACCAGTGCTAGCAGCGTCTATTGTCTTGTCAAAAATACATAAAAATTAAAAGTTTGTTTGTTTTACCGGACAAACTGTGAAGTGATTGGTCAGACTTACACGCGGCTCGCGTAAGTTCTGTGCTTTTTTGGAGTCATTGTTTCGGATTTATGGGACCCTATCCGCTGTCAGTAGTTGGAAATCTAGCAAGTCTTTAGCAACTTTTTTAGTTTTGAATTGTTAGCTGTTATTAGGTTTTCTAAATGTCGATTTGCTTCCTTTATACACATGCTTGCTAGAGTAAACGCAAAGGCCTCCTAATGTTCCTGTTGAGACGGTTGCTTTTCAAATGCTAGGTCCCCTTGCGTGCATTTTTTGCTGTATTGTGATGGACTACGGCCGTTTTGGTAGTTTGTAGGACTGTTTGTTTTTAATGACGTTGGAATTCGATTAATGAGGCGTAATTTTGTGGCGAGGAGTTAGAGCCTTAGCAAGTGCCCAGCAAATACTTGCTTGGTGCTTTCTTGTGATTAAACACCAATCATATGTATACGTGCACAGTTATGTTTTTGGTTTCTTTATCAGTTTATATGTCAGACCAACCGTTTCAGAAATAGCTGCAGTTGCTGTGAAAACTTTTTGTTTTGTTGATTTTTTTTACTGCACAATGTTTCCTGCGATTAAGTAAGATTGTTTTGGCTGTTTTTAAGTGGTTTGTTTTTTTTAGTAAAAATGATTTGGATTAATGCGGTCCAATTTGATGAAGGGACTTGTAACTTTGGTAAATTGAGCATAAAAACCTCATAATGTGACCGTCAGAGAGTTTTTTTCCAGTTGCAGTGCTCATCCGCATTCACTTCTTGCTGTATGGCGCTTCAAGCGGTGAATTAAGATTGTTTTGGCAATTTGTAATTGGTTTTCTTTCTAATGATGGTGGATTTTGTTGAGAGGAGTTTTAACGTTGCTAGGTACGTGGCAACTACTCATTGTTTTCTCGCTAATAAGTATTCATCATATTTACGCGCCTTATTATCCCTTTTCTTTGTCCATTTTCATGCCAGGATAGACGTTGAAGAAGAAGCTGCAGCAGCAGCGAGCGAGAACCTCGCCTTCGCTATCACTCCACACATTTCTTAGGTAAGATTGGATTTTGCTTAATGAGTTGTTGGTGCCTTTTTTGGATGCAGCAATAGAATCGATGTGTGTTCCTGTGTTGGGTGGGAACGTGCTTTTCTCGTTCACTCGTAGGTCCTTTACCTCGCATCGGATGTGTGATGAAAGGTGCGCTATTTTTATTACTACGATATGCGTGTTGTTGGAGCAGCACATATGGATGGCGGAGGACTGGGGGTGGGACCAGGGTCATTTGCTGTGTTGATGTGATCTTCGCTGCGAGAGATATTGTGTAGAGGGCCTCGGTGTTGGCTTAGTTGTAGGTTCCTCAGCTTTGTCGGCATGAGTTGGTGTCTCTGAGTGAGGTAGATGCAGCAGTGGCAGGAGCGGAGGAAGACGGAGTGGCTGGTGGGAAGCTTTGGCATCACTGCGCAGACTGTACTTTGTAGCGGTCTTAAATGTTTGCGTGTTAAGGTGTTTTCTTTTTTTCCTATCAGTAGTTTTGTTTGTGGGTGTTAGCTTTGCGGCGCATTGGACCCTCACACATCGGTCTTTACATTGTTTTTTTTCTTTT
Source organism: Taenia hydatigena (assembly GCA_036345935.2). Taxonomy (NCBI): domain Eukaryota; kingdom Metazoa; phylum Platyhelminthes; class Cestoda; order Cyclophyllidea; family Taeniidae; genus Taenia; species Taenia hydatigena. Next base: position 25,285 of record JADWOT020000423.1, read on the forward strand.
CAGATGCTACAAACTTACCCTGGTGGTGGTGGTGAAGTGACATTTGATGAGTGTGTGGAATGGTGGGCAATGCAGGATGTTGGATTTATTCTTGGTGGCGGCGGCTTCTCCATCTGGGTTGTGCGATGCGGATGTAGGCATGAACAGCACGGACTACTACTGCTATTATGTCTCCATCTCTTTGTCTTCGCCAGGCGTGGGTGGGTGGGTGGCGGAGAGTGTAAAGGCTAGAGGAGCTCTGCCGTGGGTGTGTGAGTGAGGGAGACGTTCTCTTACGACGACAAATGGAAGCGCTACGGACCAGGGTTCACTGGTGGCAACTGTCGCACACTTTGCTTCGGCAGGTACGGAAATGTTTTTGCTGTGGGAGGGTGGCAGTTAATTTGTTGCCGACTATATGGGTGATGAGTAATGGTGCATCATCTCAGAGGAAGTAAGTGAGTAGGTCTCCACTGTTGAGAGTGTTGAGCGCGGTTTGTTGGAGTGTTTTGCCCCTTCCACTACTACTGCGACTTAGCTTTGAGAAGGAGAGTGGATTGAAAAGGAGTGAGTTGGTGGGCGTGAAGAGGAGGAAGTGAGGAGGGTAGGTGGCGTTTGGGGAGGGAATTTGGCGTGGCTCCCATCCTCTCTGTCCGATTGATTACCCACGGGCGGGGGCGTGTGTGCCAGGTAGGCGGTCAAGGGAGGAGGGCTGTGGTTTACTGCACGGGTAAACTCGTAGTGGTCTCTCGCGCAGGCTTCGGGGTTAGGTGTGCTTTTATTGATCTGTGCTTTGCTCATCTTTCTACTCTTCAGTATTTCATGTGCAATAGGTTCAGAATTCCATGGAGGATGGAGATTTGGTGAGTGCTCTACGGCGGCTCATCGGTGGTTGGGTGCGGTTGCGTTCACTCAAGTGGCGACTCAATCTTTCCATGCTTTGTTCTCCCCATAGGGTTCTGCTTTCGCCGATGCCGCCGGCGCCACTGTTGCTGCGCATGCGTGGGCATCACCGTCGACGGGGACATTCATTCATCCAACGATTTCTATAGCAACAACGCCTTCGTAAGCCCTTTACATTCATTAGTTGTTATTAATGGCGTCTACCCATCTTGTGGATGCACAAGAGCTTCAAGTTTTTACAAACCCACTGCGGATAATGTGTTTTGTCTAGGTGTACCAGTGAATTATCCATATCAAGTTGTCTGCCTTCCTTGGATTTATGTAAAGCCTCTATGCAGTTAACTTGGTCATTGCAATGCAGGTACTCCCTTGACTTTTACAAGTAAGCAAAACCAAACCAACGGTGATATGCTTTTAGCAGGTTATATCAATGCTCATTCAAAATACGGTTTTTTTTACAAAAAAATCATGGCTAGTAAGGTGTTATTTTTACAGTTGTCAGGTTCCTTGTATCCTGGAAAGGTAGAAAATCTTGGAGGAAAAGACAAAAAGTACTTCGCAGCCTTAAAGTACTGGTAGTACGCTTGCATCCGCGTACATTACAAACACCATGCCAAATTACTCCCTTTTTTAACAATTTTACAACAATTTCCCGAATAAGTACAAGTTGTTTATCCAAATGCACAAAGGTAAAAGACGGTTTTGTATTTCAAGCCAAGGTAGGCGCATGGATGTACATGGAGAAGAAGGTGCGGGAATAGAGGTAGAACAGGGAAATAAATGAAGAAGAGGAGTCTCCCTTACGCCGCCTTAACGTAGGTTCGCACACAAACCAGTTCATCTATCTTTACGGTCTAAAATAAAAGTGAATTTTAAATTTGATGATGGGGAAGTACAAAAAATTGTGCTCTATGGCTCTAAAAAACTGCTCTTACCATCTTTAACTCATCGCCTTTAACTTCACGATCGATGTAGACGGTCCTGTCCTTGCCGACTTGCTGCTGTTTCAGCACTCCACCCTCCAATGTGAAGAGTGACGTCACCTCGCGTGAGTCGGGCGTAACATCCTTAAATTTCTCGCCCAGTTTGAAGATGGTTTCGAAGTTCTTGAAAGAGGTCTCCAATCGCACCTTAAACTTGCCGTCACCCAGATCACTGATTATCATGTCAGGCTTGAGTGTATTGCCCAACTTGCGAAGTTCAGGATCCACTCCGAGGCGTTCCATGATTTGGTCGAAACTGTCGCTCTTTTCCAGCTTCCAGGTACCGATGAATGGCTCCATTACTGACGACTACGCGGTGTGATATGTGTGACTGCGGCTGTAGCATTTGTCGGGGTCTTGTGCTTATATACCACCAATGGGCACGTGCACCTGGTGCGTTGCGGTGAGTGATTGGTGAAATCGGACCAATCGTAGTTGAGCGTTGTCGACATTGTTTCCAATGCTAGTGCGTGAGTGGTCCCCGCCAATGCGCAATGACGTGTGTGAGCGTCAGCATCCATTCAACATCACTAGAATATCTTGTTGATGTGTTAACCAGTGCAAAGAATGCAAACAGAAACACTGGCTGAAAGAATAGAATTTCAGGAGAAGGATTGACAATAAATGCATTTCATTTTCACTTTTCTGCAACTTCTTAAAGTAATTGAGCGTTTGATGATTGGAAGTGAATGAGAGTACTTAAGACTAGGAAGAGCTTATTAGGTGAGGTGATGTTAAGTCTTGGCAAATGATTTACGATTAACGCCTGTGTCTTTGGTGATAGGTAGTTTATAAATGATAAGACTGCAGCACTGAGAATACTTTCGAAGGCTGTATTTTGGCGATTATGGTACGGGTACATTTTATGATTAATTGGGAGAGCCTGGAACCGAGTGCTATCCTGAAGATTAAGCTCTAAGGCCCTTCGCATTTTGTAAGGCGAATGGATATCGCACGACCAGTTTAGTCGGTTGTTCCAATAATGGAAGTGAAATAGTCATTGAAGGGTTCTTTAACTGGGAAGACTAAGCAAGTGAGAGTTGAATCCCACATTCTTATCTCTTTTTCGTTGGATGGGTCTTGCAGAACTCGAGGCCTTGTCACCTTAGTGTCTACCCCCATTTTTATTTTCCACTCACTAAGTGTTGGTCCTCTGGAGGTCACTCGGTCTGTGCGCAAACAATTAGTACGCAGTCACCACAGAAAATGGGGAATGATCTAACTTTGTCCCCATCTCAGGTCCAGTAGATGTGCTTGATTGACTTTGTCAGCGTGTATTGTGCAGAGAGCATTTGGTGTTGCATTACTCCCGAATTATACCAACTAACAAAGAGATCTGATTATTCACTGCCTTAAAGAATTTGGTGCTCTCCTCAAAGTGAATAATCAGATGCTTAGTAAGCTGCCTAAAACACGCCAGGATTGAAAGCTTTTCTATCACACCTGTAATGGGTACTTTAACAAGGGTGGTACCAGGGAATTGTGCAGCGTTGAGAGAAGTAGCTGTTGCACCTACTCATAGGTCAGAGTCGGCTAAGCAGGCTGTGCCTTCGAAATGGAGAATGCTTCCATTAAGTGGAATGAAATACCTTATTGCACTCTACAATATTCCTGAAGACGAGAGAAGACAATGCTAGGGTAGAATACGCATGACCGACGTACAGAAGGGATGAGGAGGGACTGACATGTCCTAGAGGCCATGTCACCCAAAGCGCCGGCAAAGCCAAAACGATAAGTCTCACAACTAATCGAAGCGTTACACTTTTACTGAAAGATTTTTGGGCTTTTATAATTTTGGTGGAATAATAACTACACACCGGTAAAACTCAAGAATGCTACCAGTTTCATCAGTCTGTTCGTTGGATTAACTCGACCGACTTCCCGCAAGCGCTCTCTTCCACCATCGAGTTCCTCCGTGTCAACAGAATCGCCAATATCTTGAGAAAGCCACATTCAATAGCAGTAGTTAAAGTGGGGCTCCGACTAGTTGTAGTGAATGATTTATTCTCCCGGGTACACACTTAAAAGTGAGCCTCAGTCTTGTCTGCATGCGCATGCACTTTTACCTTCGTTGAGTATTAATTTGGAGTTGTGGAAGATGAATTTAGTCTTCTATCGTTTGAAGAGGCGGCTGGTTGGACCCATTAATTCTTTTATTTGTAGGCGGTGTCTACTTCTGTCCATTCATGACTGATCAGCTGTCCATTCTGTTCCATTACAGCTATCCATTCCGTACTTATGCAGTCATCCACTCATGCAATTTCCAACTCTCTTGCATTAATCGTCGCCTTGAACGACCCTGAGAACGAAGCAATTACTAGTGCACATAATGTGAATGGCCTGGAAAGTGAAGCACGCACTTCAAAGGCATCTTGAATGATGCTCAAGTGGCACAAAGTGAGTACCACTGCATTTTCAAAAGATTAACACATTGATCGTTGAAATTAGAGCATCTTCCAGGGCAGTAAAAAGACCCACCAGTGATGTTTCAAGGTCGTGATTGGGTGGCAGTAGTAAAATGACCGAGACCACAAATCCACGTCTGGCTAGAACGAGGTGGAAAGCACAGCAGTCTACTACTGCAGTCGAACTATCAACTAATTGGTGATTCAAGCATCCTTTCTCTCTTTTTAATAGTCATTTAATTATCCATTTCTGATTTGTCTGTTACGAACAACTTGACAGTGCATTTGACGCCTTGCGTCATTGCTGGTGACATGGGCTGACACAGTCGAGCTCTTGTCTGACGACATCAACGAAAATGTTATCCACTGCTCCTTTGAGGTGGTGCATCAAGCATAAAACAGTTGTTTGTACGTCTACTCTCTTCCACTCATTCTACACCAGCTGGTGTGATTTGGTTCCCCTCCAGGTGCTCTACTATGGGCTGTTGCAAGAAATCACCAATTCGGTTGGCGATCGAGGGTCGCGAGATCAATCATAGAAGAGCAACTGCTGACCGAAAGTGCCACAAAAATCTCTGGAAGTCCATCGAAATCGAGATCGACCACACAAGCTCAAATGACGTGGTCGAAATCAGCGCTCTGGGGCAGCACCAACTGCGAAGATGAAGCCAGCTTACCGCCACCAGGACTGTCTCCAAAAGGACAGCTGAAAAGTGTCGCTGCCTAACTGAAATGAGTAGAACCTTAATTATAGGTTTATTGGAAAATACATGCATGAGATCACTTTCAGAATTTCGGTGAAAAGTGCTCCACAGCCTAGAATCCTATCGTTCTTACATGACCGCCTTGCACTCGTTTTCTAACCAGTTGAGCTGCTATGCAAAAAATCAAAAATAACTATTCTTATGACAAGTCTATCCTACAATTTTCTATTGGCTACCACTCAGCCAATCAGATACTCAAGAAGTCTTCATGGTAAACAAGACATATGATCATTTAAAAGAAACGGAAAATAAAATAAGATCTTTTCTCGACGGAAATCTAATGTTCACTTACAGCTATGTGAGCTGGTTTATAGACATAAAAACTCCCTATAATCCTTTGATTCCCATTGGCTATTTACCAGCAAATCAGATGGCACTTGGTCGAAGAGAGATTAGGGGTTGCCTTGGGGAATACCTGGATCGGCATTTTGGGGTCTGCATCAAATAATTTTAGTTCTAATTTCACAACGAATATATAATATCATTGTTGTGAGTCAACAAAGCAAACCACTCCATGGTAAATGAGATCTGAGAAAGATTTTACATCAAGTATTAAGTTACGTTACTTTTCCAAGGATGTCCTGACCACTACCTAATCAATATTTTAACAGAGGCTAAGTTCGATAAGCGCAAAGCCACTTTAGCAAACATTTTGCTACTTATTTTACATTTTTTAATAATACTTTATTCGACAGCACCAAAATTAGTCCCCCTTTAAGCAAAAAAAACGTCGTGCTTATAAGTTCTCCCCTCCCCAGTAGAGGTACATATGCAATGCCAGTCAAATACTCCCTCAAGGATCAGGCCAAGTAGTGAAGGTTTGGCAAACATTATGGTAGAGAGGAAAGATAACTAAGATTCAACCCAAAAAAACTGCGGTTGTTCAAGCATCTCCCACTTCGTAACCTGGCATTCTACCGGTGCGACGAAAGCTATGCATAGCAATAGCACACTCTGCTGAAGTCACTTCTGAGCGGTCTCGATATACATTGGCGGAAGGACAACATCAAGATAGGACGAAACTGCTATTTCGTGAGCAATTACTAGATGCAACGGCAGCAGTTAACCAACACATTCGGGCTCTCGTCTCTCCCTCCTTGCTCTCCATCTCCTTGGAACGAAGGGAGTGAGGGCGTATAGGTGGCAATTGTCATTCGTAATATAACAAACGAAGTACAGTGATGAGGGCTACGCTCGTTCAAGTGGGCCTGCTTCTCCCTTAGAGGCGAATGGATGCGAATCGGTATGAGAAAGCGCTTTCGTTAAGCATTTTTCGCCAACTAGCAGGATTCAGCTAACTAACTCCAGTTTCAACACACCGACATACCAAAGCATCCTGGCATCTGTCAACATAAGCATGTAGCGATGGGGTGACAGTTTGTTACTTAAGTAATCGAGCAAAAAATAGTCAGGTTTGAATACCTGACTATTTCACCAACCAGCTAACTACCCATACAGCTAACAAGAAGCCTCAAAGGGGCTTATCCCTTGGCACGGTAATCTGCGAGCAAAGTGCTAAGAAAGTATGCACGTTAGTTGGTGGGCTGATTGGTCTAGCTATCTGACTTACTAGTATGCTCAATGAATTAAACAGGTGATGAGCTTTAAATGAATTAGTGTGCTAAGTGGCTGAATAACCCAGAGCCACAGTCACCTCGTTGTGGGCAGAGCCAACCAATCGGACTGCTGGTCTATCTAATCACCCCACAGAACGTAAACTCGGTGGCATAGTCGAGCAGAGGTAAGCCTCATCAGTTGGTTGGGTAAATGCGTCGGCTGATCAATCATTCAACAAGTTGCGAAGACGATGACCTCAAATTTTAGGTGCGTGCATGACAGCGTCTCATCTCTGGAGCATGCTGGGCGTGAGCGATGGGGTGATGTGAGACTTTGTGAGCGCAGAAAGTCTTGAGGTCCTGAAGGCATGGTACAGTGAAATTAAACAGGATGATAGCAGTGTGCGTAGAGGATCGTGTCATTTGCGACTCCGGGGCTAAACTGGTCAAGCAGACTTTGGTTTGCTTGAGGTATAGGCTAAAACAGCCTTTTTGTCTCTCTGTCGCTTCTGTCCTTGGCTACTCATTGTTACTCCATCCGCTTCCGAAAGGCTCCTTCCAGAGGAAGGTTAGGGACGGCAGTTATTGGAAACAGGAGGTCGAAGTGTTAGGCTGCTGTGGCTTCCCGAAATCCTAGCAATTTCCAAGTCTACTGACGACCACTCAAGGGTCGAAAGCAATCCATGTTGTCTGACTGCTTTTTGTCCATCTGGGAGGACAATTTGCACAACCACATGAAGAGCATTTGTTTTCGTATTAGCACCGGTTACCAGGACTCAAATGTGGCGTTGCAGAGACAATACAGGCTATATTCATAAACCAAGGACCGAGTGTATCGACAAGAGAGGAGTGATGGCTGAGGGGTCAGCGGTGCAAATGGCAAAGAGAAATCTCATCATTCAGTGTCTGCTGCAATGGCAAAAGCAACTATACCAGGAAGCAGCTTTCGGAAGGTGTGTGTCGGTAATAGTAAAGATTGAGGCAACTTGAACTGTTGGCCAGAAGAGATCTGCTGTTTTGCCAACTTGTCTCCCTCTCCTCCTCGTTCTCCTCCGCCTACCCTCCATACGAAGACATGCTGCCTATTCGTACCAAAGATGCAAAGGCACATAACAATCAGGCTTAAGCGATCTCAAGTAGCGTTTGTCCTCTAAATTTTTCCACCAATGTCAAAACCCTCAAGTCGCTTAGCCAACTATCTATCCTCTCATGCAGATGGAAATAATTCTCCACCGAGTGATATTGCTGGGTGTTTCCCTTAGACCCATGCAACCCTTGTAAGTTCTACCACAATTGTAACGAAATAATAGTGCTTTCAATAGTCTTGTACGTTGTAATTAACAAGAATAGAAGCGACGGCGAGACAAAGAACCTGTTTTCTGCTTACATTCTCTCGCACTCGAGTGAATAGCGACGAAGGAAAATATGTTACGTTTCACAGCTCTCGTCTGCGGTTCTAAACCATCAATTGACGCTCCTCTCAGATTGCTTGATGCTGAAGCAGTAGCTTGAGAATGATTCAAGTGCTATTTGGGATCTAGACAGACGACTAGCCCGTTGATAGATGGACCAGTTGTCCAAAAGTAAGTACCAATGACTCCAATTCAGTGCTAGGTGCGAAAGTCACTTGCCGTGCCAGATCTGATTTGCTCGTTATCCGATGATCTAGCTGTCAAGTGGCTTGGAGGTCGGAGAAATTTACAATAGTGGAGGTTAGGATTAGAGTGATTGTTCTAAGCAACAGTCAACGATTAAGCGGAGTCTTGGTTCAAGTCGTATTCCTGACAGCAAGCGTAATCCGTTTTACGTGCCAACTGGCATTTGTGTCACTCCAAAATCATTAAAATAATCTGGCTATTCTGCGGTCATTCTTTGGTGCGACCGACTTGCAGTCCTTTGGTGGTCAATATTGGCATCCTTTGTGTGGGAATATCACATAGGCCATTTAAATATTGCCACTTGTACTTGCAATTAGTCGATGCTGAATCACTCGTCGACTAGTCGACCAGCAATTCAATGAGGTCGTCATTTGTCCGACAAACTGACTGCCAGGTGTGACTGTAGCTGGAGGTCTTTTCTCCACTTTCGGTTCTTAAAATCCAAGTGAATATAGATCCAAGTAGATGTGACACCTAATTGACTGAACTTGATAGTCATCTTTCCAACCGATGCCTAAGTGGCTTCCATGCATCTCTGCACTGAACAGCGAACTCCCCAATAGCCCTTTCACGTAGCATCAGCATAAGCAGTGAGACACGACAAGACCGGCTGACGAGGTCCAGATTGTACTCAAACAACACATCGTCAGCATCAGCCAGTATAGTATTGACTATTGCATCTTCTCCCATCGCAAAATATCATTTAGGCAATAGGAATGCTAGACTCTTTGGGACGGAAAGCTAAATCTTCTAGCCATCGTAGCGAGATGTGGTTAGCGATTCGTATTTAGCCTCCTGGGTAAAAGATTGCACCTGCTTTGGTCGAGCAGGTGTTGGCATTCCTCCATGAGCAGCCAGGCATTTTCTTCGAGGCAGGCAGGGGAGGATGGCGAATTGTCAGTCTTGTAGTTCGTCTTGAGGCAAGGTTGACCGTAGTAGCCCATGACGTAATGCTTGAAGTTGGCATAGGTGGGAACTACCTCTCCATAAGTTCACTAAATTTGCTGGATCTAGGCAATTTCTTTGCAATAGATTCATGTCGTTTTCGCTACAACGTTCAACTAGCCAGCTAAACTTCTGACAGTTCGGTGACTTAACAATCATGTCGGACAACGAATCCGTCTGCGAGACGTCTTTGCATGCCTACCTGTCATTCACTCAGCTTATCGGGCAGATGCACCTAATGGATTGTGGTCCTTCATTCAATCTTGACCTCGAATTTATTCACTGCAATACATCATAGATTCCTCACTAATCCTTTAGCCCTGGCTTTTGCGTCCTGGCAACAAGTGAAGTGAGAGTTAGTAGAGAGCACTCCTCAATTGTGATATAGCAAAAGAGGAAGAGTGATGAGTGTTATGCTGGTTCAGAGAGTCCACCTCTCCCTCGCAGACGAATGCCGACGGTTCCGCAGCAAGACGCGTGTTTGCTGAACGCTTCTCACTTAACAGTGAGGACTACTTGGTCAAGCGTATTTAAGTAGTACATAAGCCGACGCGCCAAAGCGACTGCATATCCGTCCTCAGTAATGAGTGTTGCAACAGTTAGTCAGGTCGTTTAACTAAGTGGATGGGAGCGGGTGCTTGCGACCATGACCCTAGCAATCAGAGATGCCAATAATGACCGAGTTGGCATGAAGGGCGTTAGGAGGCTGCTGTGGCTCGAAACACATGACCTTATTATCCTAGTCTACTCAAATATCGCCCGATTCTCTCTTCATCTACTACACCAGCAAGTCAACAATTGTGGGCGTGCAAAATGCGCATTCGTTTGAAATAAAATGTCATTCATGCAAAGACGAAGTGTATCGAGGCGGAGGGATAAAGGGTACGAGAAGAATGCAGGTATTGGGAACGCGATGTCTAACAGCTAACGGCCTTACTAACAATCAACGATGGCCTCTTTTAGGGCTGGTAGCCGGTGAGACATCCGTTAAGTTGTTTGTAGGTCGGAGAAATTTGCTGCGTCGCGCCATTACGCTGAGTTGGACGGCCAGATCTATTACTGTAATACTCACTAATGGGGATGGATATGCAGTCGTATCGCCGCATCGACATATTTGCCTTATATAGCCTTGGCTAAGGAGTCTTCGATGTTAACAGGAAGAATTCGGCGAACATGTTTCTTGCTGCGGAACCGTCGTCATTCTCCTTCGAGAGAGAAAGGTACTCTCGAAACCAGCCCAACCCTTATCACTGCCTCCGTCATAACAGCAAGGAAGAGTTAAAGCTGAGTTCACCACACAGTGTAGTAAATTCTTTGGTTTCTGTGGTTGCAACTTTGCGTTCTCCCCCTATTTTCTTGCATAGCTTTTATTCCCTTAGAATGAGTAGAGTGAGAGCAGCCAGGGAGCACTCTTCATTGGTGATATGATGCTGATTTAGTGAGCAATTTACTTCTTTGAAGGCTGACGGTGACAGTTTTGAAGCCAGAGGCGCGTTTGTAAAGCTCTTTTTGCCTAACATTGAGATATGTTGACCTGACGGAGTGGCTTCATAATTGTCAACGTTGGTGAATGTTGCGGTGGTCAGTCTGGCCGCTGAAATGAGCGGAGTTGCGCGTGCGTCTGTGTCTCTGCATCCTCGCAGCAGCACTAATCACAGAGACAGTGGTGATGCAGCAACGGCACCAGTCCTTTCCCAAAAGTGCTTAATTTTCATAATCGCATCTTAGCATTTATGTCTTTAGTGATGGAAAATGCCAACCACCCGCCCTTGCAACCATCTCGTGAACGTAACGTCTCATCGCGATACGCTCACTTCTCACATGAGTAGCACCTATAAAGATGTCCCTCCAACCCAAGCAAGTTCTTATAGTCGTCGTGATCTTAGGGGTCCACCAAAGGCAAGAGCAATAGAAAAAAAAACAAATAAGCCGGAGTCTTCTTTGCCTCCGTGTTTGTCAGTAGAGTTTTTGAGCTTCCGTCTGTTAAGAGTCCTGTGTGGTGTCCATTTCAACGTATTGCGCCAACCACAATGCTTGAAAGGCAATTCTCCAAATAATGCATTGAAGGCACTGTTTGCTCACCTTTAGTTGGTTTCTGCTCAGGTTGTAACAAGAGGGATCGCAAAGAGCGTAATCATTTTAACGTTTGTTTTCCTCCTTAACCTTTACACCATTGAAAGGAGTAGAGTAGGATCAAATCGTCCATAAAATTTCACATAATCCATTCACTCGCGTCCGGCACACTCGCACATTAATCTCAAATCCTCGTCTTCTCATTGGCAATAGGTGAGGCAGCCACATGGCCGCTAGGTTTATGTTTCGGTGACTTGGTGATGAGGCTTTCGGATGGCGAGGCAGTCTGCGCAGCCTTCTTCTGTACGTACCAAGTCTTTGCATTTGAGAACTGCTGCCCCAATGCAGTCTCCCTAATGAGATGGTGATAACATAGGTGTAATTATCAATCAAAAGAAAATTAGATGCAGTTATTTCCTCTCTTTTTTGCTGCATGGTTGCTCGTGCTCTTATTTGTTCTCCTTACCACCCATCCCCTTTCACTCTAGCAGTGGTGGTGTGATCTATCACCTGCTAATTTTCATTGCCCATTTTGAGAAGCATCGAGTAAATGGGAATGGAATAAGCGATGGTGCTTTAGGTGGGTAGGCGAGTAGGTGTGAGGGTCGAGGTAGTTGCCTGTAAAGGTGTCCGGGATTAATCGAAAAAGTTAGAGAAGGAAACACTAAGTGATACGTATAATCCACTAGAATTACCAATATGCACAACATTTGTCTCCTCAAGTTCATTTCACTTCTTAGCATCGAAATGTCGTCTACCTCTCTCACTAGCCAAATGCTCTCACATTCGAAGGACATCTGTGACAAGCTAAACAAAGTTGGCTGCACAGCTGGTATGTCGGCATAGGCAGAGAGGGGTAATTACGCCAGGTTGAACTAAGTCACTAGCAGTTTCTCAATCCACTCCAAAGGCCTCTGAACGGTTCTACAGCGTCGACTACTCTTCTCTGCGTAAGTAAGCGTTAAGGGAGTGTCTGCGCGAAACTACTCTGATTGTGTCGTTCAGAGCAGTCGACCTCTCGGCAATCCAACTACTCACAGTCATTCCAACAATAGACTTATCGGATGCTAAAGAGGGGAGCAAGGTTTCTTTATCATCAAAAGCTGGGTAGAGAACGCGATACCGGTAAAGCATTTGACTTTCACTGAGAAGGACTTGCCTTGCATTGCGGACCAGGCAAGTTAAACGAATGCCTCGACTTAAGAAGAGGAGGATTTACTGGCTCACATTGGGTTCAATAAGCCACAGTTGTGTTGGAAATGAGGTGAATTGCTTCATGATCTAGAGCTTCGTCACTATTAGGCGGTAACTTAACCACATATTGAGACCTTAATTAACAGAGTTGACGTCTACGCACCGCATTTTAAGCTTACATAGAGTGACACTGACATTCAATATAGCTACTGACTAACCACTGAGTAGCTTGTCGCACTGCTAGTGTACCATTTAACGGACTAGCCAGCTGCCTAGCTCGCATCCTAGTTCACTCCAACCAGAGAGCGACGTCAGCTGTTGTTCAGAGCATCCTTTTACTTTATTCAAATTCACTTGTTTAAGTTCTATGTGTAAGGTAAAAAAGGGCAATGAGCTGGATTAACAGTCCAGCTAATGCCTTTCCTGCTAGCAGTCTACGTTAACTTCATTTCCAAGTACAATGCAAACACCATTATAATGCTACTTCCCCAAGTGTCAATTTCGCCCATCTAGCTTTGCTGCCGCCATAATGAGATCGAAGGCCCTTTACTTGGTTTTGGAAGTCTTTGAGGTTGGTACATCACAGGGTGTGGAGATCGGAAAAGAAGAAGAGCTGTTCATGCAAAAGAAGGCATTGGCGAATACTACTGCCATGATGATAGCGATTGAAGACTCCTGAGTGATGAACACAAGTACGAGCACGCCTTCCTATCTAGGTTACCTATAGAGCGTAGCACTGTTGATTTCACTGACACTTCAGAGGCACTTCACTGCCAACGTGAATGGCCAGGTAGATCAAGGTCGATATCTGGTTTAGAATGACATCATTTGCCCCAAAAGCAACCTAAATCTGTCTGTAGGTCATACAGTGACCACATTTAAGCTGAACTTCGAGCTTAACCGAAATCTTCAGCCTTGAAATAGACCAAGATTGACATCTGGAACCCTACAATGACACCATTTCACCTTGAAGTTAGCATGCGAAAACCAGAAAAAATCACGACACATTTGCATTACTTTTGAATGTGCATTATAAGCAGCCCAGTATAATTACATTTTTCCTGATAGGCTAAAGAACTGCTCAATTGAACAAATTTTAATCGACTTCATCAATTTTTCCCTTAAAGTTATTCTCTTTAAGTTTAATTTTCCTCTTTGATGTGCAAACGATCCTAAGTAGACGCAGCGCCAGAGTAACCTGAATTTCTATCTTTCCCTTACTAATTTACTGAATGGTACATCTTTCAGCAGCTCTTTTACGTAGCTTCAGCATTAGGATCGGTCGGTCGACAAGGTCCAGCTCCCTCTCAGACAACAGCTCATCAACGTCAGCAAGTGTGATAACTATTGCATCTCCTTCTCCGGACAATGCAGATGCCGGATCCTTGAAAGTAGAGGGCTGAGTCTTTATTCCATCACGGTGAAGTGAGATTGTTCTCTTCACTCTCCTGTGCAAGGCAACTGCACTTAGGTCAAGCAGGCAGGGAAGAAGGGCAAATGTTTAGTCCTGTAGCCGGTCACGAGCACACCAAAGTTGAAAGGTTGGCGTAGTGTGATTTTGATGGCACTAGTGCTAGCTGGTCACACCGGCGTTTCGGGTTGAACGCTGACCCATTTAGTGAGAGAGGTAATGACAAGTCGACTTTATGGATTCGGGGAGGCGACACTCCTGCCTCCTTCCCAGCACTGTGAAATTAGCTGGTCTGCTGCCTTAGGTCACTGGCTGGCTAGCTGGCTGGATTGTAAGAGAATTAGTCGGCCCACTCATTTAGTTAAAGAACCAGCCAACTAGCCGTGGACCGTATGATTACTAGTTGGACGGTTAGTCTACCTGTCCCCAAGCCAAATAGCCAGTATTTGGCAAGTTGACATCCTAGTCAACTCGAACATCACCCAATTAACCCCCAGCTACTACACCAGCATCAAGCAGTCTGACAGGCATGTCAACTAACTTTCAGAACAGTGCTCTTAATATATTTGGACGATGTATTGGTGTAATACTCAAGGTGTCCGATGGGACATTGATTGAACAGACACATGGACGGGACACAGGATTCTTGACAGACGAGAACTAAGAAACGAGACGCAGTTCCATCACGTTCCGCTAGGTTCGTCGACGATATCTTCGTGCGGTTTAAGTCACATTAACCTTGAAACGCTCTTCAATGACGCGCGAGACGCAGGTGATGGCATCGATAAGATCTAGGAGGTTGAAATGTTAGGAATCTCCGCAATTCTACTGAATTCTAAGTCTGCAGACAACAACTCAAGGGCCAAGCGAAATAAGTTACCTCGTCATCCATTAATGGCTCTTACTTCCTTCGAAGGACTAAAGCGAGTGCAGGTTGGTGGCGTTCTCCATCGTTAATGAAGCAATGAAAGGGACAAACTGGTGAAGGCCACGCCCCCTCACAGTAACGAAGAAGATTGATGAAGGTTGTGCTGATCTGGAGGGTACCCTTCTTCCTCGAAGGCAGTCGACGACGATTCCGTGGCAAGAAGCGTGTGCATCAAATGCTTCCTGTTGAATACTGAGAAGGAAACTCAGTCAAGCACACACATAACAGGCGTGCCAACGCGACAAAACCGCTTCAGAATGATGCAGTGGTTAATATGGCAGCTTAAATAAGATCAGTCACGCGTGTGCCTGTGTCTCTGTCTACTTGCAACAGCACCAGTTCTTCCACCGGCGTACATAATTCTCATTACCCCACCTCATTACCTACGTCCCCAGTGATGGGGAATGACACCCTCCTGCATTCACTCCACTCGTCCAAGCGATAAAAGGCCAAATGAGGGAAGATGAACGCCCTGTTTATCAAACGCCTTTGCGAATATGTCGACACGCCACTGTTGACATTGCAGCAGCTGCAATCTTCATGGAAGCCACTTCTTAGCCAATGTGGATCGAAATCGCTTACAAGTGACGTCTGCAATCATGGCGTGCCTCTTCCCTTTTTTGGCACCAAATGGTGGCCTCACGGCTAAGCAAGTTATGTCTGCACAGCTAGCCTACTTGGGATAGTTTTTCCATCCTATTTCATCTCAGATTGCAAGCTTGACCGTTCGCAGGACCTTCTTTCTAAAGGTGGACGTCTTCCTTCTCCACTTAATGAGGGTTTTGAGTGTGATGCTACAGTCTACAGCATTATGAGCGCCTATCGGGATGTAAAACCCGAACAGGAGCCATCATTTAATGAATTCAGTCATAAAATTGAGCACTACATCATTTCTAAGGAGGGCTTATGCGACGCATGCTGGGCATCAATGACTGACAACTGATCCACCTTACAGAGATCCACCTCATGTAATAGCATTAAAAATATTTTTTGCAAAGGTAGTTGAGTCTGTTCTTCAGTCATGTTTTTCAGAGCTTGGTAGATTACAAAGCACTTCGATTGTCCATAAGGGCGTAGAAGTACCACAGCGTATCATCCGTATTCGTGAGCATTCATAACTAGATTGGGCTGGAAAGGAAGCATTCCCAAATACTTCATTCCCACATTTAATAATTCAACACTTGTGTACGCTAGTTCTTTAGCCAACTTCTTGTCTAACAGACAGGCAACTGCATGAGATGCTTATCTGGTCAGCTTGGCATTTAAGTTGGAATAAATCCTCATTTCGAGGATGCATGCCACGACTACGGGGAAATCAACCCTGTTACGCGTTTGGTATGCTATGTCTTGCAAAAAATTTTGCGGCTGAATGTGCCATATCGGTTCTCAAAAATCAACAAATACAAGGGCAAAAATGTCCTTTAACTCAGCCTAGCAATGAGATCATGAAATGCATGCAGCATCCGCCCATGTCGTGTACAATCTTTCACAGACTTCCCTCCAAGACGACTTTATTAAATCAGAGCAAAGTCAGTCAATTTGTTAGTCGAAACTTGCTTTAAAAATGCATTTTAATCAGATTCTCTGAGACCATCCACCCCACAAGTCCATGTAGGTTGAGTGGCATTGGCAACTATGTTGTTCGCATCTAGAAATGGAAATATTGTTATTACTAGGAGCATCCAAAGCAGACTTTTCGCATGCGTGAATTAACGACTTCGCTTAGAATACAATTCGCCGCAACCAGCAGTGCGACGTAAGGAAGTTAAGAAGTCAGGAAGAGCAAGTATACGTTAACAAACTGCCATTATTGTTGTTGCCATTATTAACAAAAAAAGCGCCTGATGCACCTGGTGATAGCTGTTGGTGGAGCAGTGGGCTGTAGATGTCAGCAGCGATCCATGCTCTTTAAGCCCTTGCCTTCCTTTGCACGTTGGCCCTGAAGCCTACATCTCTGCTCGGGTTCCCTCTAGCAGACGAGTGTTGTCTTCTCCCATGCCGAGCCTAAGATCTGCATTGCCGTGTAAAATTATGCCTTAGCAATTTTGAGTTAGGCTGACATCTCCCCAATCAGGCTTCTGACGAGAATTCCTACACTTCTTCACGCGTTTAACCTTATGCCAGGTACAGCCCAAATCCTCCACTCTTGTGCTGAACGATGAATTAATGGAATGGGATCCCGTCATCTGATACTGATCGCACATAGGATAAAGGATTGGACGTCACACACATGTAACACCAATAGTTAATGTGCCAATGTGTAGTGGACGCGCTAACCACGCATGCGTATCCTTTTCACGCTTTTGCCCGATTTGAGCTTGTCTTGCCATTTCTTGTCATATGGATCTGCCGCGTTCTGAGTAGAAGTCATGATTGCTCGATTATCAAACATTTTTGCTTTTTTTACTTTGTTAATTCGTAGGTGTAATGCAACCGTCAGATTTTCGATAGCGCCTAATTTCTTATTTAATTTGTCGACAAATCTTATATTTTTGAAGTTATGTTACTATGTCAGTAGAACAATTGATTTTCACACACTTTAGCGACATCCGATCGCCATCCGTTCATACTCTCTGGTTCCAGCGAATCTTGATGCAAGTGTCACTAACAAGCTGACCTCTATAATGAAGTACAAAGTGCAAATGATTTGCAGAGCTTAGACGCTGCTTGATGATGATGGTGAGTAAATGTCAAATGACTTCTACATGTCATTTTTCCATTTGACTTTTAGAAGGTAGGAGAGAACCAAAAACTAAATCTCACAAACTGTGTAGTTTTTTTAACAAATTGGGCATTTAGTATCAAAGTCTCGGTCATGTTTGTAAGCAGATGCATAGACGATGATGAGGCAGATTTTACCATCAAAGCGGATTTATGAAAGCACAATATATTTGGGGTTTAACTACTGATGATATTGCTATCGTTTCATGACGATGACGTCCACTAAAATAACGTGATTACCCATGAAAGTCTCGTCATTACTTCCACAACTCATATTTTTGATGAATGCACAAACTCATAACTGCTATTCTTCCAAATATCCCTGTGAAATCATATGGAATTATGAATATCATTTGTTTGAAGGGACGATGCTCAAAATTAGTAGTTTTGCTCGATCAACAGATCATCATAATTGTATGTCTGCTTCCCACATTGCATGGCACAACTTCACTTTGTCTATTGAAGATTCCTGCTCAAGAGCCCTTTCCACCCCCATCGTCAGGGGTCATAGGCTCAGAGTCGAAGCCCACACTTCACAAAAGCCATCATATGACTTGTGACTGTTGTGCTAAACCCGTTCTGCATCACCAATCACCAGCAACCCTAATTCATACTACGAAGACACGATCTCATCTTGTAAATTCACGTCTCGTTGTGCGATCTCAAGCGCTAGAGTGTGAGAAGAGACAATTGAGTAGACAATGAAGGATGCTTTGTGTACAACATCCACACACTGATGACGTCCGTACTTATATGTCCCTTCATCTCCTCAACAGAATTAATTCTCGCATCCTTTTTGCCACTCTACAGTTATCACTACTGCTCACCGTATTTGGAGTCAACTCAGTTCAGTGTGTGCCGGTTAACGGTTCTCACAGCCCTTCTTCTGCCAGCGATATGAAAAATAAAAGAAATGAGTAGGTGGTTTCTCGCTTGAAAGTTGACTTATTAAGAGATAAGCATTCAATTTATCGGTGGGACTGAAGAAATAGCTCTCTGCAGTGACATTAAATACATCAGCGTAAAAGAAATTAATTAGGCATGGCGGGTGCATTTTCCGCGAAATGTGCATTCTCAGTAAGAATAGTAAGCCTTGAACATCAACCCAAAACCAGTAAATCTTAATTTGGCAAAAATTACGCCGCGACGGATAATGAGCGAGAAGAGTGGCATGTAGGAACAGTCATGCTTACCTGAGATTGCCTCTGCCAAAGCCGATTAATTCAAGGCTTTCCCAGCGGCAAGAGCTCTAAAGATAATAAAACACAAGCAACAAACTTGGTTGTTTACAGGCAATCAAGACTTCTTTAATTTTACAACCAAGGAGTGAGTAAGGATCTACATCACCAAGATTTTGTTCCCCTTTGAACGTCTTACGTGGGGAATCTGTAAAAATTATTTCAGTTGTACGGACACAATGTCACTGTTGAGCATTGCAACATTAAGGAAGCGACACAGCTTGCCTTCGCAACTGGTAAGCATTCAAGCTGTTTACTTTGATTATCTTTTGATTATCCCTTTAATAGATCAAGTGAAGTGTCAGCATTTTTGACAAGGTGAGGGTTAATCATTGCGTGGAGCCATGATGAGAGAAGAATATTGCTTCTATTGCTGCATCCGCTGAGCTTATCTAAAATAAACCTTTTATGTAATGCTTTAGATGCGTAACTCTAAAGCTGGCAAAAGTGCACCTAGACGTCTCCGCTACACTCAGCTCTTTAAAACTGCTAGAATAAATGAGGGCTTATTTGTTCCATTCCACAAGGCATAACAGGCAACGTCCGCAGTCATTCTCCCTATGTTAGATGTCAAATTAGGGTTGACTATTGCCACAACACTCGCGCATTTAAATCCTGCCTTGAGAAAAATGAAATGGCCAATGCGAAGTGTACGCATTGGCGGTAGCAAATGTAAATCAAATAGCATTTCCGATCAGTCGTGGCAGATGCTCGTGGCCGGCGACACGACTGAGAGGGATGGCGACAACAGATGCCATCTTAGGGAAAGGCATGGCAAGGGAATCTTCACTCTACAGGCACAACATCTGTCCATCGTTACCTATCGCAACATGAAGCACGCTCAGTAAACAGAGTGGTGAGTAACAGACGAAAATAAATTTCAAGTGTCTAAAGAATCACGGTGAAGCCTTCCAGTAGCTAAGGCGATGGCTCTTATCCTCCCGATCTTCACACAGCATTTACCGGAATGAAATTCTCAAAGAGCTCAGCAGTTATTTCGAATTATTATTTTATTGTTCCGCTGACATTATGAGCAACGCATTTGCTAAATTAATGTCTCGATGAAGCATTCCGCCACATTGGATAGCAATCCTCACGTTGTATTATAAAGGCGATACATCAGAGAAGCAACTTTCTGAATAAAGCTATAATTTGGTTAGGAGATTATCAGAATACATTAAAAAATTAAGTTGCGCTCCCTAGGAAATCAGAATACAATATTTTGCCCAACGGAAGCTGTAAAAATCTTAGCCTTTTGATATGGTTATAGTGATTATAACGATGTTTCTATTAGTGAAAAGAAGTGGTAAGTTTAATAGCAAATTCTGTCATTCGGTCCACATGCCGTTAATGTCGACGAGTGGGCGGAACGTGAGTAAATGGCTGCTTACTCGTAGAGATGCTTCATTAGATAAGCAAAAATCAAAGGAATTACGAAACCTAGAAAGCTGTCTTGACGGTTATTGTAAAATAAGTTTCGCTTCGGTGTCATGAGGCGTCTGGTGAGCACCTGACTTGACCTGCAAACAAATGGTGCGTTCCACGCGCACCATGTGATGGCAAGCGTGGGTAACTAGAGGCCGACTCTTCAGCAACACCAATAGGAGAGGTGCGAAATCTTTTGAGCACCTCCGTCAGTTGTGGGTGAGTAAACGGTGCCGCCGTCCCTAGTGTAATTAACTTATTTTCCACTTTGTCAAAAGCGATGAACAATTGAAGGAGTTGTTGATTATCAGAAGATAAACGATGCTAGATTTGACTTTCAAAAGCCACTGTTAAATACCATTGTGCTGGATTAACTATGCAAGTCTATGAAAGCCCATTTTAGTGGCTATCATTGACAATGTATTCACTCTGACTTGATTTACACCTTAAAGGGCTGTATGACACATGACTGCTGCTGCAAAACCATTGCAGTCAATTCTCCTTGTCAGACTGATGTCACCACTGCAAAACAAGGGTTCCGTTGCTCTCTGTTGGTCTTGTGGATTCCCTACACTCCTCTCACTTTTCTATCAACATGACATTAATAGGTTACGAAGTTCTGAAGCCACAAAAGTTTTGAGTTTTAGCTGCTAACGTTATTGTTTTTGTTTCATGGTGATAACGTCCACCGAACAACGTGCTTTTCCATGAAAGCCTTGTCACTACCTCCACAATTTCATGCAACATCAAAATTTACACATGTGTAGAAGTCACAAAATCATAATCGGTATTCTTTCGATAGTTCACATAAATTATATGGAATCGTGGATAGCATTTGTTTGAAGAGACGAAGCGCAAAAGTAATGGTTGCATGCGATCAACGGATCATCATAATTTTATGTCTGCTTCAAGTGGCACAGCTACACTTTGTTTACAAAAGTTTCCTGCTCAACTGCCCTTTCCACCTGCATCGTCTACGTTCATATCCTCAAAGCTGAAGCCGACATTTCACAAAGGCTATCGTATGACTTGTGACCATTGTGCTAAACCCGTTCCGCATCACCAATCACCAGCGGCTTTGCTTCATACTACAAAGGCACCATCTAATCTTGTAAATCCATTTCTCGTTGTGCGATCTCAAGATCTATGCAGTGGAAAGGGATGGTTAAGTAGACAATAAAAGATGCCTTGTGTACAATATTCATACGCCGATGGCGTCTCAACTTTTATGTTCCCTCCTCTCCTCAACAGAACTGATTCGCGCATCACAGTGACACATTTATACCATATATTTATTTTATTTTATTTTATTTTATTTATTATATTTCGAAGATAAATCAGTTCAGTGTGTTATAGTCAACTGCTCTCCCAGCCCTTCTTCTGTTGAAGATATTAAAAATAAAAGAAGTGACCAGGCGGTTTTCTTGCTTGCAAGTTGACTGATTGAAAGGGATAAGAGCACTTGATTTATCCGTTGGGAATGAAGAAATAGCACTTCATCGTGGCATCAAACACATCAGCCTAAATGATATCGTCGGGTAGTCTCCAATAAGCGTGTTGAATAAGAAACCGAAAGACTAAAGGTAAAGTTCGTCAAATTCGATGGCATTAAGGCAAATGAGGGACGTTAACTGTCATCAGTACCGTGAGCAAATTAAAATCTCTCCTCTCCAATATCAGAGTGTTGCATATGGAAGGCTGAGTGGAAGAGAATAATGTACATTTTTTGGCATGGAACAGTGCAATAGTGATCATGGAGAGTGAGGCGTTGACAAATTGTAAAATGTGAAAGGGTGAGGTATGGTATCATCCGTCGCCATCATCTTTGAATGAAGGTAGTAATTATCGTCTGTCACTGATTTGGTCTGCTGGAACAAGAACTGCGAGAAAGTCGCAAAACGCGACTGCAGTGTCCATGGATTACATTATTATGATCAGAACACTGGAGTCCTTTCAAATCTGCCTACTCTGCGCACTGTGATGGCTCGAAGTCTGCTATTGCATTCAAAATATGAAATGAAGGTGATTCTAGTCGGCGGATCTGCAATCCACAGTCGGCTTGACCTGAATCATAAGTGACGGGATTACCTCAACCAATGTGATACCAAAGCCTGTTTTATTACACCACATCCAACCATATCACCCCATGCCTTATTTCACGTACATATAGGTGGAATCATTTTGCTCTCTTAGTCCCTTTGCTACGATGATATGCGCACGGAATGGTGAGTTGTTATTTGCTTGGCATCCCTTACCATCATCATCCTCAACTGTTGCTCTGCACACATTTCGCATTGTCAGGTCCCTTTGTGAAGGTGTTCTTCAGACTCATCGCCGTCATCATCATGGTGGCATGTGAGTCACCCACATTGGTTGAACAGGAACAACTTCTTGAAGCTCATCGGGAAGTTCGCGAAAATGTACAACCGCCTGTCACCAATATGCAATTAATCGTACGTTCGTTGCCAACACCTTCGTGGTCGACTGGACTTGTGTTGGCACTGTAATCTGTTTCACGTGTAAATGGTGCCTGTTTTCATTTGTCTAGAAGTACTCTACGGATTTGCAGAATCTGGCAAATTTTTGGGCCGAGATGTGCAGGTTTAAACCTCCCTTTCTATGGCCCTACCACAGAGCTCTACAAAATACCGTCGTTATCAGTGGCCAAAAGCCGTCCATTACTGAAGGCGTATGTGCTTGGAAGTACGAAGCCAAAAACTACAATTATCATCACAACAATTGTACAGGTCCCTGTAGTCACTATACACAGGTGAGAAAATTGTGCATGTGTGCGTGGTATTGAATGGTTTAGTAAGAGATGGTGCGTCTTGTCATGTCTTTATCTCTACCTGAACAGATGGTTCGGGCAACCATAGATGAGGTTGGCTGTGCAATGCAGCGATGTGATGGCATTAGGCCTGGCTTACAGAACCCACAATATTTGATTGTGTGTGGCTACACACCTGGGTAAGTTGGATTTGTCTGATTGTGAAGCCGAGGAGAAGCCTGTCGGTACACTGTTATGTGCGCACTCCTTTAGAGGGAACAACGGAGGCCGGCGACCGTATGAGGAAGGAACCAGCTGCAGCAAATGCCCTGAAGGACGGATGTGTTTTCGTAAACAATGCCCCGAAAACCGAAAAGGGCATCAAGTGTACTCGAAACTGAACTTAAAGAATCGCAGAAAGGTAACTGTGCCGGCCTGTGTGGTCTATAAGGACTAATGGTCCACCAAATGTACTGGTTGTAGCCAAAACTATGTGCCGCAAATCAATCGTCATCTCTCCAAACGCTTTCACCGCACTTCTAAGCTCTGTCACCTCTCGATTTTGTTTAATTTATTTTCCACTCCTTCTTTTTAAAAGAATAAATGCACATAAATACATATTTGTTGATGAATGTGGCTATGAGGAAATGGTGTGTGCGGCGTGTGATGGAAAGAGCACCTTGTAAGGCGTAAAGTTTGCCTCAAGATTAAAAGCGCACGAGCTGTAGAGATAGTGCCAACGTTGAATATTCGTCTCCATAGTGTAGCATGAAATGGTAGCACATTGCAAACGTGCCCGATGTTCAAAACATGTCAACCATAAAGAGCAGTAACTGGCTCAACTAATTAGTCGTCAGGGTGCAGCCAATGCAATTTGATGAATTACATCCCATATATTGCCTCGTTTGGGATGTTGACCGGGAGCAAAGCTTATTACACTTGGAAGGGGTTAGGTTGTCGGCTATCGATAAATGTGGTTGGAACCAAACGGTTGTTTAGGCAAAGGGGTTTTCAGTCAGTTTGCGCCTCGCCTGAATTGGCATTGAATGGAATGCCAAGACCCGCATGAGTATGTACTGTCGAGGAAATAACAAGTGAAGGGAAGTGACATGTCTACTTGAGAGAATGACGGTGGGATCTGTTTAGCAAGATGGTCATGCCCGCAAAAGTGAATGTTTAAATTCACCGAATTTCAATTAACAAAAACAGTTGACCACAAATTTGCCATTTACATCTGGCTTGATATGTGCATGTGATGCAGGCTTAAGGGGTGGATGATTGAATGGGCGGCCGGTTGAGATACGCATGTAGGAATACGAGGATGTCTAAAATTCTGGAAACAACCTCCGAGCGTTAAGTCGGCGTACATGTTTTCATGCAATCACAGAGTTGATGAGATAAGGTGACAATTGTGTTCATTAGACTTGCTCATACATTAGGCTTGTTTTGATCTTTCGCGTGTTTTATATTGGCAATTATGATCTTGTGGTCTACGACTGCAATCAACCTCTCTGACATTTTTTTAATTCGAAGGCCAATTGTGAGAAGGTAGTTGACTGGCAAAGGAGTCATAATGCAAGCAAACTTATTTGATTTCTTGCTTTTGAAATTGCGTTACCACACCGCATCAAAGCTGTAATCCGTTGGTCAAATGATGAATGGGTAGCACAGCAAATGTGGTAGCGAGATTCAGCCCTTATCACTGTGGTTGGATTCGCGTTGGCTAAGTAACATTTTAGTGTTGTTGCCATTAGCTTCCGTATTTACCAATACTTCACGTGACTCAGAGAGTTTATTTGAGAAAGGTTTACCTCCACTTACATTTAAGTGGGAAGCGCGAGTTAGTGAGTGGAAGAGTGGACGGATGAAGGCTGAAGAAATGGAACACTACTCGACTGAGTCATTGAAGTCTAGGATGCACAAGCCTCAGTTCCCTATCTCGCTGCATTTGCTTCACAATTTTGTTCTCACTTCTCTGTTGCTTAAGGAATAGTTTCCTTTAGGCAATAGGCGGAACAGCAACCCAAATCTAGTCCTTAAGCAGCAGCTTGTTTTCATGACGCTGACAGTGTTTGAGTGCGAACCACTTACGATAGTGTTGAGCATTCCACTCGCGTTACCAGCGCTCAGTTAGAAGAAGTAACACAATCAATTGACGTCGATAATGCCCATTAAAATGGAAGCAAGTCACCTAGAAGATATGTGGCACTGCACTACTGCCTGGCTGTTTCGCGTGCCATGCATGAAAGAAGTTGTGGACCAACTATTTGAGCATAAAAACAGGAAGTACATCTTGAGCTAGAGCTGCTGCGCATCACCCACAGTGCGAGTTGAGGAGGGGAGGAATAGGAAGAGGTGCGAGGAAAGAAGACAGTGTGACTGTTGGCATTAAATTATAATCCAGTACAGTAAACTAATAAAGCATGCTAAATCCATTTAAGTAGGATGCCGTATTTTAAAATATTTGACTTATAAGAACAGATTTGACTCTTAAATATACCATAATTGTCGTACAATAATGCAAGCCAGAAAATAAATAAATCGTTAAAAGAATGGACAAGTTCTGCTAAAAAAATTTAACAAAATTGTGTTAGAGCACTATTCGACGTAAGCGGGAACAAGAAAGTTACTAGAAACTGATTTTAATTTTTATTGTAGCACCTTTTCACTGACAAAAATGAGGGCCAGCATTCTTGATTGTGAATTATGCCTTCTGTGATTTCAAAATCGGTTACATGTAGACATGGGATTCTTGTGCTACCCAGTATGCGTTCAGTACTTTCACACACCCTTTTGCAAGCAGGCGAGCTTAAGGCGCTTGTGTAACTGATTCGGCATTTCTCTTTTGCAACTCTCGTACATTTTGAACGAATAGAATACGTTGAGGCTGTTAGCCTTCATTTGAATTATTACGCAGCCATTTGCAGGTTGTCCCAATTTACTAGTGCAAAAACTTAGCAACTGATCCTCACAAGACTTATGGATTAGCATTTGTTTGGAAAACAAGCAGAAACAGGAAATTTTAATTTTCTGGAGCATTATCGGAAGTAGCTATTTTTGTCTGTAGGTTGCACAAAGTTGCATGACCTAAAAATGTACCATTGAACAGATATTAGCCTATAAATCTTGCCAATCTGGATGAAACACTCCACATAATTGACCCTCAATATGCATATTTTAGTAATGTATGAGGAAACTGAGTTCGTTGCCATGAGCATTGTTCTGTGCGTTAGTAACATATCATCTGCCAAACCATTATGACTTTATAGGGTGCCAGGGGAATTTGAGACACTGATGAACGAATTAAATCCCAAATAGACATCCGCCCTGAAATCCATTGCTGCTGGAAAAATCGTAGCGTTCCACAGCCGAGATAATCTATAAAGACCCCTACTTCATGATTTAAATGACTTCTACTTTTTCCAACAACCCCAGTTTTTGCTTTGTCAAGAATTTATTAATAACAGGGGTAGTGTTAGTTGTTTTTATTTCAAAATTTTGTTGCGAAGTTGCCGTGAGCTTTTATATAAAGTTTTCAAACATGTGAGCATGGAACAACACCCTCGTCTCTGCTAGCTAACAGGACCCAGGTGGATAGGATTTTACTTGGCCCATAGCTCGCAGACTGCCGGCGGTGGTACAGTGACTTACTTCGACTTCACTGACAAATTTGCCAAAGTTCTCTGGGCAATTCCTAGGCTCCCATCTGCATAACAGCACTAAATTGCTGCGCTTTTAACAATTCAGCGTTTCTGGCAACACGTTGACTTGACTTTGGTGAATCGACGAAGGCCGGTGGCTTGGTCTAAATTGTTATGGGTCTGCTTCATTAGTCTCGTTGTGGTAAGGATTTGCTATCCAAGTGATAAGAAAAGAGCGTTTTATGAATCCTACCCAGCGCGTGCCATAGACTACAGTTATTTTGCCATAAGTAGGGAGTAGCTACGATTTAATGGAAAATAAAGAGAGCCTCGGGACTAACGTGCGTCGGCGTTTTCAAAACACTCGCGAACCAGTTGCGCCAGGCGCTTGATGTGTGCATAACTTGATGGGATACTAGAGAGCTTGGCAAAGGAAAACGTGCCATTACTATGCCGCTTGAGCTTGTCTGACGCTCTGTAATAAGGTTGCCATGTGCCTGTTGCCATTCCTTGGGCCATCAACGTAAAGGTCAATTCAATAAGTGTCTTTTAATAATAGATCATGAATGACCTTTCTATAAGTCTCCATAGCATCACTTCTCTTCAAGTCTCTGCATTCCCTACCACTGGTACTCAAATTCAAAGGTTCCAAATTATAATGCTGAAATGAATTTGATGAAACGATGGGAAGTGACTTCTTGCGGAGAAACGCAACCCATCTTAACCAATCTTCTAATGACCTAAGGAATTAATTGTTGGAGAAATACCATAAACAGCAACAAGACGTTATAAGATGGAGGTGGTCCAATCATCGCGGCTAATCTCTCCTGTCATGCATAAGCGCACAAGGCAATGGATCTGGCTTAAATAGCGTACTATTCGTTTTACTATGTTTTTGTTGAGTTTAGGAGCAGTGAATCCAAAGAGGGACATTCTCAACAGAGGCGAGGCAAAGATGCAAACGACGAGTCTTGAATCCATCAGCAACCGGCAACATGGCAAAAAAGCTGGCAATTCTACACGAACTGACCACAGCTGAGGTCAGCGTTTGTGTATCCAACGTATCAAATGTAGTTTGGATGCAATTCAAAGGCCAGCGCAAGCATTTATACAGACTGCAAATAAATACAATGTAACATCACACGTTCTTTTCAAAGTCAAATTTACTCCTCTAAGCAGAAAGGAGGAGCAACTATCTAACGCTTGGCGTTCATCAGTAGTGTGAAGCAGTAAATTATCAAAATGCGTGCCATCTTTGCTGTCATGTTGTTGTGTGAGGAATGGCTAGGAAAGGCTAAATATTCGAAAGCAAGAAAGTGGGGGAAAGGAAAAGAGATAAATTCAATTACAGCCAATCTGGTGATTGTCTCGTCTATAACGTCTGCTATGAAAACCATTGGAGGCGCCAATTATCTATATTTTACTCCGACCCACCATAATGCAAGATGAATACAACTTAACACTTCACGTCTATTAGGCTGTCAGTTAAGTGGTTAAGTTGCTAACAGCCTAATGAAGTGACACATGCTTTACCTCTCCGTATACACATCTCATTCGCCAAAAAAGCGTATTGTTTACTCAAAGCAACCTGAACTTTAAAGCGTGGGATTTGCTTCCACGGTTTAAAAGTCTTTTGTTTAAGCAAGCTGTATATTTGCTACCATAAATACACGTTTGCACTCGCCTCTGACCACCAGAAAGCAGGACTTAGCACGCACATTTCATATTCTGAACAACCAGATTGCTGTGTGTAAGTCCAGAAATGGAAAGTAACAATCAGTCAAGGACCCGAATTCTGCGTGCAACACGTTGCGCTCGTTTACGACGAGCATAGAGCAAAGAAATCTTTCGTAAACACAAACAACCGCAGCTCACAACCCTTGATTTATCCTAATGCTTTACAGGCTAGAAAAGGATTATTTTCACTTTACTGTTGAGAAGTGATGGAGTTGAGTCAAGCATGCTAAATGTAAATTTTCGAAATTCTCAGTACACTAAAACGCCCTTCTTGGTGGACAATTTGAGGCACATTACGAGGAACCAGGCACTTGAAGTAGGGCGAATTTTAATCACGTGCCTACAGTAAGCAAATTTGTGGCCAAACACATAACGCTGACTACTAATCTGCATTTTATTCGCACGTAATATTGAGGACAGATCCAGGAGGTTCTCTTGCTCATTCATTGAATTCACCACAAGCTCTTTTGCAAGACTTCGAACAACTCGTCATTTTCATTCCTTGAGATGGTTGCCTACATATGCAGACCATGCTGTTTGTTATTCAGAAACGTCCTCTCAGGCCTTGCACACTTAATTCGCCAGCATCGTGGTAGGCGTCTTTCATTTGTTGATACATTTTTCATGCGCCTGTATTTCTGTGCAAATGAGCATGTACACAAGAAACTGCTGTGTTTGTGCATAAGTATTTGTACCCATGCCTGTTGATTTTGCACTAGCTTATTAATAAATAAATTGTAGTAAGTTAAACAACTCCTTTCTGATCTAAATAATATCGAGATGCGCAATGAGCACTCAAATCCGATGAGTCGCATCCCAGTATTGGCTCCTTATTTTACGTATGCTTGGCGCGTTTTAGCAACCGTGGCATTGCATTGTCCGATTTGCGGAACGCCTCACAGATCCTACGGAAAGCTCTTGTGGCATCAGAAACGTAAGGAAATTTACTAAGCCCCTTCTTTATTTTTGTCGTGTGCTTTCTTATTTGTCAAAACACCTTATTTTGAACCTTGAAATAGTCTGGGATCACAGTGTATGCCATGTGTGCCTCGTTCGATTCGATAGCTTCCCCATGCTTCTCAGTCACTTCATTGGAACGCATATTTGTGAGTGAGCGTCTGTTGACCCTTGGTCAAAATCCTCTCTGTGTGCTGTACTTCAACCGTAGCTTTGGCCTTCCACACTAAATTCTCCTATACTTGTGTCTTATCTTACATTGCTGTAGCTCAAAGAATGGCAAATTCAGGAATGCGATTTTACTGTATAGAATGCTTTGCAGAACATCCGACGCTTGAAGCGATGTTCGATCATATGCGTTCATATCATGATCGTAAGTATTTCTTCGACAATCAGACTTGTACTGTGTTGAGCACTTGCTGCAACGCCCTAATATCTTCTGTTACGCAGGCATTTGTCGCAACGTGTTTAGTAGAATGCAAACCTATGCAGTTATGTGAGCAAAATCGGTAAGTTTTGAATGATGTCCACAATAAGATATTAACTTTTTACTTTAAAATGATGCCTTGTTAGGGCAGGAGCGTTTAATGCGCAGATCTTGAATGTGTAAATCATAAAGAATTTTGATGGGAGGGGAGTCCCGACTGTGTTAAGCCAATTGAGGGTTGCTAGATGGATATGATAAGAAAAACACCGCATTACACTAAGCTGCTCCATACCGCGTAGGTAGTTTGGACAGTTCGGATGGTAACGCCGCATTAGTGACAGTTTAGCGTGCATTTATAAGCCACTATTTATTTTTCTGAATGCACATGTACTTCCAAGCGCGATAACCAAAAGTTATTTGTTCGCCTTTTAGAGTTCTCCAACGAGATGTCTCAACTTACCACCATGGATGGAGACTTAGCTATGTGCTCTGCGAGTGGGCATGCGCTTGATTTGAGACAGAAATAGTACAATCACCACTGCTGTTGTTTTTATTTTGATCACTGTTACACGCAAGAGTAAAATTCCATCAAAAGTTTGGAAAGTTGAGGCAAAAGTTCGGAAATTTACAACGCATTGGAATGAATGTAGCGTAAAAAATAGGGGTAGAATTGAAGAAAGTAGCATGTCATCGCCAATTTTTGGGGTTGTAGAATGCAGCATGACACAAGTAAAAATCGCCCAATGAAATTGAACGATGAAACTCTTAGGATTTCACCGCACACATTGATGTGGCCAGTTTTTTCAACCTTTACATCATGGCTACATCTATCAACAATTGCGTGTGCAAAGAAAATGTACTGTCAAGTGTGTGTAGTCTAGTCCTTCACCAGTCGTTGAGGTACTCACCGTACTCCTGTGGTATAATGATTACTGGAATCGTAGCAGAGAACAATGACGCTTAAGACGCGACGATAAAGCATGGATGTTGGGCGATACTATTGC
>JADWOT020000424.1:0-25000 GCA_036345935.2 Taenia hydatigena
CAATTTATGGTAGAATGTAGACACAGCTGCTGACAACGAATCGTTTGCTTACAAAGACCGAATGTTGTGGTGCCCTCGATCTGTCTACTCAATGGGATTTCGATACAACTGGAGCTGTTCGAGAGAAACTTCTTAAGAGGTGTAAGATCAGTCAATCGGCGGAACGGAAGTGCTACGCCTGGAAGGCGATTTGAGACCATTCTTCACTACTCCAATGCCTGCCCACGAGAAGGCGCATACACGAGATTTTAAGAAGATTAGGGAAGACCAGGCTTGTAATCTGTACCACTGAAGCAGGTGTCTTTTATGCATCATTAAGACCAGGTGGGGTACAGACACCGATTCATCGCTGGAGGGTGACGGAGCAGAAGTGGTGGTGGAGTTTGTGGTACATAGTGAACTGGCTTTGTTGTCGAACGTAGCACTGCAGGCTACGTAGTGTTAGGTGCAGGAGATGCTGGAGGCCTCCATTCAGGCTGCCCCGGTGGTGCAGGAAGTGAGGCTGGCAAAAATGGAGACGGAGCTTTGATCAAGGTCAGGCCATCGCCACGGGGCTGGAGACGAGGGTGGCTGAGTTTCTAGTAATGACTATCACCCTATGTTCCCTACTTTTGTAAGTTTTTATTGCTTCCCTATTCGCCCATTCATGATGCAAAGTACTCAGCCCTTTCATATCAATATGCATCCCGTGTTCACATAGTCATCCATCATTTGTCCTTCATTGTTTTATTTACCTCGTTCACTTCTTACTTTTTGTGCTCAGCTCAACAATTTGGTTTTACCTGCTCGATATCGCACCGGTTCTTCTGAATGAATCATTCCGTGCATTTTTTGAGCTTCCTGACCGTACTCTTGGATTAGTTACGTGTTTTAGATTGCCTTAAGATTTACCTTCTCGATAATGTGCACAGCGTCTCCATCGATGAGACACGTGGTTGAAGTGTGGAGTAGTTAATATGTTTGAGGTTGGAAGGGGTTGATTTGTTCTAGGCATGCGTAAGCATCACTAACCCAGTCGACTCCAATGCAGTTGTCTAGTCTCTTATAGCTGTCAATGAGTTCATCCCAATTTGCCACATCGGCACATTTGCACAGTTTAAAGCACATCCGTACAACTTCCTGCTTCACTCCGAGGTGCCTCGGTTAATGATAGAAACCAAAGCTCTGCTCTACATTTATCCGATATTTAGGTTGTTCAACGGCCTAGCAACTCACTATCGTGGGAGAAAAAGATGGCATTCGAGGGACAAACGCCGCCAAAACTACAGTAGTTAAGAAGACCTAGGTGAGGGGGTTCCCCGTATATCCTATTTTAGCCTATGAAACCCATTTTCGAAACATTGATGAAGCTACTCGGGATCACTCACGGGGTAGCTCCCTCCTTTTTAGGATAGCAAGCCTACCAATGGCGTTGCCTTCGTCGAATTGATACACTCCACATGAGTGGAAAGGGCAAACACCAACAATATGAACCACCCATTTTCCTCTTTGCATGACCTCAACAACTCGATCGACCCCATTTGCATCAGTCATTCACTATCACACAAACAGCTGCGTTCCAAAATCAAAGCGAGTAATGCAGTGTAATCATCAGTCGAATATAATCATGACCTAGCTAATGAAACTACCAAGCACAGCGCACTGGAATCCAATTGTTCAACTGTCAACTGTTCCATAAATTGATCTCCCAATTCATACGTCGCGCGACCAATCTCTTACTTCTCATTCCAAACAGCCATGCGAATTTTCATAACTCCACTCAAAAGAAGCCTTTTTAACATTCAACGTTCCTCACAAGCACAAGCGTATCACTGCAGCTGCCGACCAGCATCTAGAGGAAGGCGCCTGGATGCATTGTTTGCTGCTATCTCTATCGTGGTTTGCCTTCCACTTACTGGCGAGTGATAACAATGTGCAAGTTTGTAAATGTCATTAACTGCTTCGAGAGAGAAGTGGACAGAGAATAGTGACACGACGCGGCTAGAATATTTACAAGACTGAACAGGAAGGCCAAGTGTTCCACGCCCTTTCTTTTATTCTGTAGGACAGGTTCAAACATAGAAGAGTTGGGTTAATGAGGAACGCCTTGATTTTTAGTTTCGCATTGCCCCTACAATTGGTGCATGAAAGTTTTTATTGGGGAGAGTATGTGCTACCACGGTGCAATGTTACAGACAGATAGACAGCTATTAATTCATCGTTTTTGTGTGCGTGGTCTTCTAAACTAATTTGAATTGGCAATGTTGGTTTGATAAGTACCGAATTGGTCCACGTCTGCATTGTTGAGGTCGTAGTTGTTAAGAATGAAGCAAGAATCCTAAGTGGTGCACAACTCTGTCCTCCTCTCACTTTGAAACTGGCGCACGTCTCATAGTAATAATTAGGTACTGGACGAGGAGGTAGGAATAGATGAAAGTCTAGTACTGACTCCTGCTCTGGCATTGTGAGGAGGGATTACGTGGTAGTTAGGAATTCGTACGAAGTTCCATTGCTGTGGGTTCCATTTGAGCAACAGAACAAAAGCGACTAGGTTTAACTGTGCTCATCATCAACACGAGTTCTGGTAGTTCTACTTCCATTGATGAAAGCGCTCATTTTTCGGACTAGTGTTTGTCGCTAATTGAGATGGAGGATGAGGAGCGAATGGAGTGGTGGTAGTGGTTGCATTTGTATCTCTGTTGCACACCTGATTCTATCTTACTGCAAGGGCTGGTACTGGTGCAAAATGATGATGACAAAGGGTTAGGGAAGTAACAATAAGAAATGAAAACAATGTAGTTTAAAATGCACTTACTGTGGATTCGAGTGCATCGCAAGTGCAAATGTGCGAATAGGAAGTGATGTCTGCTGAATTCTTTCTTGTACGCATAAAAGGTGTGCGAAAAGGAATACGTCAAACTTCCATTTTTAACAATCACTGTCGTTCGTCCTTTGGTTGGGGGTGTGGATGGAGTAAATGTGAATCGCGGATGTGAATTGCTCCATTGGTACAGTGATCCCCATTTTCACAACTCTTTGACATCTTTGTATTTTTAATGGATAATGGATGTTAATCCACAAAGACCGTCAATATGTTGCGCACTATATTCACGCACATTGAGCATGATTGACTGACCCAACGACCGACAAATCCCTTGACCTTTGCTAATAGACGAGCAATGGGGCCAGCAGTCAACACAATGCGTCAACCTCTGATCTGTGCTAATATGCCGTCTCAGGTCGATTCTCGGCTGACGGATGCACCTGCTCTCTCGCTTATTTCATTACTCTCCACTGATTCAACCGGAGGGATATTCCCATTCCAAGACGCAGTGATTGAGGAGGTTAATCAACTTCCTTGACCATAGGCAGGGACGCTGGCATTTATTTTTCAGCTTACCATTTCGTACTGTGTGTGGATTTCAGCAAACCCTCCAAATCACCTATTTAGTGTTTCAATTGGGAGCGGCTTAGTTTTTTAAGATTCTCTAAGTCAAAACACAACTTTTAATAACACACATGCGAGGCAATGCACAACTCACGTTGAGTAGACTGCAAGGCGTGTCGGGACTCTAACAGGAAACGCAAATAGCATGAATTGGTTTAGATTCCACTAACCCAAACAGCAGACAATGCCTTTGCTGCGTATACGTAACAGCAAATCCAGCAATTGTTTCTCTTGATAGAAACAATTTTGTGAACTTCTTTGGCATCTGTGGTGATGAAGCCTTTCGCCAATGCATTTAAATGGAACTTTATTAAGTTGGAACGCAACCATTTCAGGGTCAAACTTAGGTGGGTAGGTAGCGAAACAGAGCACAATTGTTATGTATTTTCTGAGGTAGGAAGGACCAGTCTCAAGTAATCGTGATGAAGTGTGGTTAAGACAGGTCTTTAATGCATGTCTTAGTCTCTTCGACTCACACATTGCTTGATTAAGCAGGCGTTTTGTGAGTTAGAAGGCTTCTGCTAAAACTCCTGAGCCCTCGACTTTCGTCGCAGTCACCGGTTCGCCTTGCACCACGTCCAATGACTGCATCTACATTAGCAGTTATCTTCGTGTGATTAAGGCGCAATATACTCAATTAGATGCATGTGACGCTTGAATAAACGCAGTTTTTAAGTAATTTATTATTGGGAAACGCAATCTATGTTGATAACTCTGCGAAATAAATTGGCATGATTTTCCGTCGCCTGTCTGTTAAAGGACTCGCACGCCTTTCGGATGAGCCCATCAAATGTACAGAAGGGAAATGTCACTTGCGATCTGCGTGACACTGTCAAAGACAGCTCGTGCAGATGCCATCGCTTCTCCCATTCGGACAGATTCCAGCGGCGTTGACGGGATCACAAATGAGTATCTTCCTAATCAAGTTTGGTGGAAGGCTCGCTCGAATTTGACACCTAAAAGCAAAAACAACTGCATGATAACTAGCAGAGATCTGCTTGGATGATGTACACACGAACCGTGATTTTGCCGAAAACTGCATTTGATCGTGCGACGACAGTCCAGGAAATGGTTGCGTGTCGGATGGTACAGGCAGCTACGGTCAGTAAGGAAGGCACCGTATCGATGCCCCGGTTATAGAACGTTGTAATCGTGATTGAGGAATATGAGTTCTTTGTTTCATTGATTTCATTTTCGTTGTTTAGCAATTTGATTTTGGCACATTTCGCTTTGGACGACACGAAAAGGACCAATGTGTTGTCATCAAGACGGGGTCGTGCCGATCTCTGACCCAAATTTTCAGCCGTATAAACCTCAGCTTCTCTGCCACACCGCCAATCTCTGCAAAAATCCTCTAATAACGGTAGGCCTTAGTAGACTTCATCTGTTTCCCCTGGTTTTGCTTAAGCTCTACTTACCAGTTTTAAACTTGCTCTCACATTTAGTACATCCGCTTTCCAATTCACCTTAGGTCGCGTGCATTTTTACACATTTAGGCACAAAACAACAAACATCAGAAGACCACAGACCTTCTATCGGAATTGCTATTACGAACATGCGAATTCCTTGATGCTCCAGACTTAGTAAACTTCTGTACTACTGTTCCACAATGGAAGCGGATGCTTTCTACACGACGATTATCCACTATCATGAGTCAGCACATCAAGCAGTGGATGTGGCTAGACAGGCATCTGTGTCAGTTATTGTTTCCACGGTCTTCGCGAATCTCCCTCCAAAAGGCTTCCGAGGCTATTCAATACCATATACAGCCGTTCTCTTGCATCGGTAAGATGGCTTATTGCGAGTGCATGCTGTTGTTGGAAACACCACGTGCAGAAGCTGGCAGGGACATTCCTCTAAACTGGTATCCAACGAACATGCGTTTCGCAAGAACAAGTAATTTTATCATAAATAGAGATCGCCATGAAAGTGATGGGCATTATGTTATCCAAAAGAAGGCAAATACAGGCAATGGCAATGAGTCTAACAACTGCGATTGCATCGCTCATCTTGTGTACCCTTGGCGACTTCTCAGGGATGAACTAAGAGCCGTCATAGATGGCCTTCCTCAAACCAAAATTTAATCATTGCACTTGTCGTGAATGTGAGGAGAAGCAAATCAAGTGAGGTGGAATGTTTCGCAAGTACCGTTCACAGAATTGGTAAAGTTTACAATTATCTGCTGTCTGCCGTACCAACGGATTAGAGACTTTGGTGCATCAGGCGTGAGAACAAGGATTTTATCAATTGGTATGATCTATTGGAATTGGGTTGTTACGACTCCATTTCCAAAAATAAGCAAGTGCCTTCGTGTAGGCTACTTTAAAGTGTGACCTTAAAGGAATTGCACCTGCTTAAACCTATTGTGCGTCCAAGTGCTGTCACTTTGCTTATACTTTTGATTTTGTGTAGTTGAGTTTTAGTTAAAAAACGCCTTTTGAAATCCGCCGCCTCGTCGCCAGCTTGTTATTCGACCAAACGGAGCAGAGGCTAATGAAGTATTCCCGAATTGAAAGTGCTTCTTCTCTAGGCTGTCATTCGCGAAATCATTCCGCCATAGACCATAACTCAGTGGCTCCCCTGAAGTAAAATATGACTGGGGGAATTAGAGAGGGACACATTGGCTTTAAACAGAGCAATGACGCTGAAACCTGCTTAAGTTTGCTGCTGTTGTCGACTGTTCTAAGACCGTCTTTTCTGTTCTTTTGTTCTCACCTTGCTATCCTACAAAGCAAGCCCACTTTCGTTTGCGTCATATCCTTCGTGCGTTAAATACCTAAGCTCGCTCTAATGTAGGTCTAGAATCAAAACATGGATGCATTTGTCCAAAATATGATGGTTTCCTTTATATATTAGTTGCATTTAATCTGCTTGAGTTCACTGCGGCACGCGCAGTGGTGCGTCACGTAGCATAAAGAGCAAGCTAACGGCGCTTAAATCTGCAGCCAAGAAACGCCTATCATTTCATTCCGCTAAGGTGTAGGAGCTGCAATTTATTTCCCAGCAAACTCCTCCTTTTCATGCTTAGTACTTCTTGATAAGTTAAGAACGCAGTTTTGTAATTTTGATTTCACATGTTGATAAGGCAATGTCGGCCACAAAAATTAAGTAAAAGCATGGTATTCCACATTTGTTGTGGGAAGTGATGTCGCGGAATTAACCACATAGCTTTCTGTGTTATGGCTGGCATTTATTGCACCTGGGTTTATGCTTTTTTCGGCAGCATTTTGAAGATGCTGATTGACTCCAAGGATAAAAGAGTAGTAGAACTTACGAAATGTGCATTTATTTGACGGTTTCTTCGGAGATGGAGTTTTGCGGTGTCCAACGACTTCATCGACAATAAATCTGAGGCGATTATGGCGATGGGATCTAGACAGTCCATTTTTGCGGCTAACAAAATTCTTGAGCTTTCACAACAGTATCTCTGGAAAGCACGAAAAGTCGGCTCTACCTTTCTCAGGATTACTATAGCCGTTAACTAATGCAGGTACATCCGGCACTCCATCAGTGTATGCTAGCGTCTTGCGCCAATTGTAGGTTTCAAACCCAATCTTATTTCTCATTATTTATTTTCGTTTACATCCTCTCAATCGCTCAGTTATTTTTTATTGTATCTTGTCCTTCTGATCTTTACAGTTTTAGTCAACAGTTGGCCGCAATTCACTCAACCTGTGAGATAAGAATGGAGAAAGGATCGGGTTTCTTGGCTATTTATGGAAGTCGGCAAATGCAGACCAATTGTTTGTTTGTATAGTTGGGGCAGCTCGAACTGACAACCCCTTTGACAACATTATTTTATGCACAGAATTTGATTCCATATCTTTTCTACCCAGAGTATGCAGCCTTTAATAAGGACTTCATTAGAGGTATGCTTATTTCCTAGTTAGGCCAATTTACCTCAGAGACAGGGAGGAAGCGCCCTTCTTACAATTTGCACTAAAACGTTTGGTTGCCTTGTGATTAATAACCATCGAAAGGGTTTGAAGCCAACACACTGCAATGAATTGAGGTTAGCAGAGATTGCTCCAAAGTTTGATGCAATTAGGTGGTGTTGTGTGATGTAGAACTGCCGAACAAATCACCTCAACAATGCTAAGCAAGTACTTAAGAAACCAGCTGCATGCACAACGGGATGCAGTCTTGATATACACAACTTTATTGTCTAGTGAAATGCGCATCTAAAGCACTATGTGCGGGTTAAGTATGATGAAGCCACATCTAATGCGAATTGACCCTTCGTCTCTACTTCATCAAGCAAGATTATACTCATTTTTTGTTCCATTAAAGGGTCTGATATTCATCGTGTGAGTTCTTGGAAAGCCATCGCATTAGACCCTTAAGGGGTTATTCTCCCCTACGGCATCTTTTCCATTTCAGGTCACAATTGCCATAATCACAAAATTAGATATTAAGACATTGTCTGAGTTGGAAATTTTGAAGCAGCATAAGATTCATAAAAGGATTACATCTTCATAGACTTTTTTGATTTTATTAGTCTACAAATCAAAGAGTGGTGATAAACATTACTGAATGAGATCGAGTAGAAGTTAGAAGGATGGCAAAGATTTGCAAGTATAACTTACTGATAAATGAGGAGAGGCTGAACGTCCAATATTGCTAGCGCGAGCTTGTAACACTGTAGAAAGATGCAAGAAAACAAGCGCAGCCTTGATGTTGTTCACTAGCTAGGCGCCTTGGCGGCAAAATTTATCGCAGGCAGACTAATAATCTGGTCAGGAGGGGAATGCCTAAAACTTAGTGACTAATACGAGAAAAAAACTGTAAAAGATGAATGCATAAGATGCAATCAAGGGGTATGAAGATCGCTTGCTCATGTATAGGCACCTATGCAATTTGAGGCAACCGAAAGGTTGAAAGAGAAGAATGTAAGGGTGGCCGAGGAAGAAATTTGCTCACCTGTGCTTGCGCGATTTTCACAAGTTACTCTAGATATTTGTACATTTGTCACCCATCCCGGACAATGGTGGATTGAAAGTCCTTCTCAGTATCTTCTGTCTTGGCAATCTAAACGTTCGACTTGTTAGAATACAACATTTAAGTAAGTAAGAACAGTGTACAACGATTGCCAAAGAAGAATCCGGTCGAACGCCTGAATAAGACGGTTGTTAGAATGACTACCAAAAAACAACATGAAAATAAACAAGGATCCAAATCTTGACCGAAAGCTGTAATGCGAGAGAATGAATGGCTAGAATCTCAACGAAGTGTGTATTTGCTAAATCATAATTTGAAAATCAGCTGCCTGTGGATGGCAGAAACTTTGTGTGCAAACTATAGCAGGTAAAGAGCATACCACTTTGAGCACGCAACCATTTTTGTAACCAACGCATGTTTCGCGATTTGCATGACTCAAAGTTGTTGTTCCGCGCTTTAGTACAAGTAACATTAAAACCCATATGCTGCTGGTTACTATGCAGCTTAGGCACTATATATGTGGCAGGTCGTCTGCCTCTTCACGCTAACGACTGCTCGGCGTTAGACATGCAGTGAGCAGTAGTGGATAAAACCGTGCTGGAGGTGATCTGGAAAGAGAACGAAGGAGTGAAGGGCAGTGTGTATTTTGAATGCTTGGACACGTCACAACAAAACGAGTGCTTCCATAAACTCTAAACTGGAAGATAACTAAGGATTGGAGCCATGCTTACAATCTCTCTTATGTGTGATGTTGATGTCCGAAACCGCAGCCTTGGTACCCTTCGACGCGGTCTGCCAAACCAAACCACCGAGAACGAAAGGCGCACACCGATCAGTGTTTATTGTGGTTCGTCTATTTACCGAGGCAATGCTTAAAAAATGCCTTTTCTGCCTTTGCAAATGGAACCATAATTAACACCCTTAAATGAATCTCGTGCCCAAATGCACTTGGCGCAACAACCTGTAAACATGGATGGTTCATTTCTCATTTATCCTCCTCCCTCTCTTTTTTAACTTATCCCTTTTGTTCTCTTTTACTCTGGACGCCTTTACACGGCCTTGCCTTATGCTACGTTTGGGGCTGTGCCACCATTACTTGACGCCTTCAATTAACTGCAAACCCCCACATTTACTTATTTTCTGCCCTTTTGTCATCATCATTCTGCACTGAATTTCATTGTTTTCCTCTCCTCCACCTCCTCATCTTCTGCGTTTTGAACATTCCCTAACTTCACTGCTAAGACTTTTGCCAAAGCAATAATAAGGGCTAGGCATTATAGAAAGAAGCGCTCTCCCTTCCATTGCCTGCAGCCAGCTAGGGTCTAGAGGCTTGTTTGTGATCTTAACCCTCTGTTCTGCTCCGAATTTTCCCGCACCTGTGCTCGTGTAAGACTCAAACTGTAAAAAGGTTGTTTTATTTAATTTCACCGATGGCATACAGCTCTGAAACATTGACATGCAAAACCGCAACAGTGGCTGTACTTTATACCACTTGAATTACTTCGTGCCGTTGGTGGTGTGTGGCGCATATGCAAACAATCGAGGGTGCACTCATAGACAAGCATAAATACATTTCCATAATACGCCAGGCGATGGCAGAGCATAAGTTCTGTCTATTTAACCACTTCAAGCGTCGTCCTAATTTTCATCCTTTGTTCACACCCATTTAGCATATTATTTGCCAATGTTACTTTATCAGCATCATTTTCGTTTGTTAGCAGTACAGACACACTTAAATGCATTCACATGCGCATAAAATGATGAATGTATATGTGCATAAATATGAGGAATTAACCCGCTAATTGCAAAACTGAATTACTGACAGTTAATGTATAAGGTGATGTATTAATATGATGGCAAATTATTAACGGATTCTTGTCATATTTGTTAACAGCATTGCATACGCACTTGAACAAGTGCATGGAGTCTACCCACTTACCTTTTACAAGACTGTGGGAGCGTGCTCGTGTAGGTGGGTGGGTGAGTGTTAAAGTGAATGCGGAAAAGCACGGGGTCGTCCACTGAAATGCTTGAGGTGGGGATCGGTTAGGTTCACTTAGCTAGAATTGGAGGCTATCGTTCGAATTGCATAAGTGCTTTGATACAAATTGTGATACGCCATTAAATGGCAGAATGAAGAACGAATACGAGGAAGTAGTCCCGATTGCTCGTGACTGCCCTCTTACGATCGTACAGTGCTCTTCTCCAAAATATTTTCGCAGACATTATAACATTGCATTCTTATTACTCATATTTGCTGTACTGACACCTTATTTCCTCCCATTCTTTAACCTATTCTTCTCTCAACTCCTCGTAATGTGGACGATGGATGCCCACTTATAAAACGGTCTCAAGCCCGTGAGGCGATAAGGACGACGACAACAAATAGGATAGGAGATGTGGGAAGTATGGCCAATACAAAGAGACACATGTCTTCCTATTTGAAGGACTAATGGGTGAATGAAACTATTCACAAAGATTTGCGTTCTCGAAAGGCTGGCAGAAGTCAAACGCCGCAGAAGCATTCTATCTTTGCGTAGTACAGAAGAACTGACTGTTACACTGAGCTGAGTGGGTAATTCACTAAGGAGAGCCCTTATCGTCCAGATTACATCACTTTAGGCAGAACGCTGATCTTTGACAATTATTAGGATCGACAAAAAAGTGTGACGTACTATCCAAAGTGGATTCAACTGTGATGGCAATGGCCTCCTCTCCACAACTGTTTGTTGGGCACTACTTGGACACTTACGAATGAAGAAGATGGAGTCCATTTGGATGGAAGATGCGCAAAGGGATTTAAACTGCAGAACATTCGAGAAGAGTGGATGGCCTCCACCTCGCCTCCCATGCATAAGTCATGCATGAATTTGAATGGGCTCAACTATTGAGAACACTGCAGTAATAACCGGGGTAAGTTCATTTGCAACAAGCCCCTGAATTTGCCTTAAATTCACTATCCTTCAAATTTGATGCTAAAATATGACAAATTTAACCTACAATGCGCAAGTTCCAGCTCACAAACCCATGAAACTGCAAATCTGCAAGAGCACATCACATTTAATCCCCGAACTTTACTGTTCAGGAGAGTCTCCACCACATATACTTCAACTTAAACGCCACAGCATCATCGCTTCCATCAAGTTCATTCCTCACCCTAATCTACTTACTATTTTCCTTACACTTCGTACCTTCCTTTGCTTCCTCTGCTTCGCTTTCAAGCACAGAGTAGCCATTAGCCATAGGAGAATTAATCAACCCGGCATCGAACAGATGCATGGCTACCTGCATCTAAGATTGAGGAAGATAAGCACCACTTGAATCAAACCACTCACCTTATCATTTATATTGTTTCCAGGTAGGTCGCAGATCCTTATTTCAGCCACTTAACCATTGGAAGAAACTAAACAAGAGAAGAGAGTAGAAGTAATGCTTTAAATTCCAAATGCCTACCTCTCGCGGCATCTGCAAACAAGTTGTATTATTAGCAAACCTCGGATCTCGAAAAATAGCTGCAACTCTTATGTACACGGAGGAAATCACCATTGGAGGCGGCATGATTATTGATGAGTGGTGAGCAGGCTCGTTTAAGGAATTTGAATAAAAATTCTCCTCACCTTGCCAAACCAACTTCCACTCCTCTGTTAGATTAAATTCTTTCAACAAGTCACTGTTGATGAAGGGAACATGACATAGAATCACCTACCTGTAGGACGATGAAATCCCTACGATTAGAACCAACCAACCACCTACCTGCGGAGCCTCCTCATAAGTAGAGGCAATAGTTTCGCATCCAACCTTAAGTCACGTGCTCGGTCGTTACTTTTGTGAATAAGGAATTCTTCAGACCCTTCGTCAATCTCTCCAACGACCACATTTGCTCTGCCCGCTGATGTTTATTTTTGTAATGGAGGGTTCCCTTGAAAGCAACATCCATCCAGCAAGAAGTGGGGAAACGGAGGGTGAGCTGAAGGACGTTTTTGTATCTGGTGATGTGATCTAGATTCCTTATCAATTCAAGCACTTCGCAAAGCTTTCTGATTGCAGAACCTCTCATGCCATTGTTCTGTGCATTATCAACTGTGCTCCTGCATTGGATGAGGAATGTGGCGAAAGCCTACTTTAAGTACGCCCTCTTTTACTAATGCCCTACCCTTCCAAGAACTAAAATTATTCAAGCCAATTTGAAACCATTTGTTAAGGCAATGGTGTTATTGTTGTTGTGGTCTGTGGCAAAGCAGTTATTGAGCAGTATTTTAAACATGCAGAGGTCAGCCGCTTGTTAGTTTCAGCCTCGTCTTGTATCCATGATGGATGTGGAGGTGAACCTGCAAATGCTTTTTGATCCTTATCAAATCACTGATGAATGCCACAATAGTTTTCGAACGGCTTTTATTGCTCCCCAAATGCTGGCTTTAATGTTTGCTTAAGTGCCTTTTTATCCTTTTGCTTTTGTGCTTTGTTCTAGCTTTTAAAGAGCAATCAAACTGGTCGGCTCGGTAGGTAGCACCAATGTTGATGCTATTAGCTGAGCTGCAAAATATCTGGTCTATGATGTTGCAGTCGACACAACACGCGCAGCTACAACGACGCCTTCTGTAGATGCCTCAAGAGAATAGCGCGGAAATCGTT
Source organism: Taenia hydatigena (assembly GCA_036345935.2). NCBI lineage: Eukaryota > Metazoa > Platyhelminthes > Cestoda > Cyclophyllidea > Taeniidae > Taenia > Taenia hydatigena. Next base: position 12,998 of record JADWOT020000424.1, read on the forward strand.
TAAAAGCAAAGAACAGTCAAAACCAGCAAGCATTACGACGGTGAGTGGAAGTCTTCTCTAGTTCGCCTTGAACATTTGACGACCACCTTAATGGACGATCAGCTTGCCCACATTGCTATTGAACATCTTAGTAAGAGGAAGACAGTGAGCCAATTTGAAATGTAGGGAGGTCACTTGCAACTGCTTCTCTAGCTCTCGATTCTCGGTGGTGGTCCAGAGGACGTAGAATTGGCAGCACAGTTGGCGGCACCTTACCGTGGCAAGGGATAAGAACCATTAGAGCTGCTGGTCAGTTGGATGGTTGATTGCTCAGGTGGATGGTTCGGCCGGTCAGTCAGTCAACAAATTTGGGTGATGGACAATTTAATCTTGACTTGTTGGCTGCGGCTGCAGCTTAACTAGGTACCATCAACATGCATTTTTACCAGTATCTCTCAGTTTAACGAAGGAAAGTAGTTAAGTCGGTATTCACGACGCCTGATTTTTGCATGGTAGGGTTGTTAATTCTTACCACTTTGTAATTACGTGAGCAAGTGACTCAAATTTTGTCCGTTCCTAGAGCTTGTTATTCACTTGTCATTACTCATCCCACGGAATGGATCAACATACCACCAGCGACGTAGTCCATGCCTCACTCCTGGCAAGGGGCGCTGCCCGTTCTACGTGTCAGTTGGCATCGGTGTATTCGTAATCATCCACTCAAATGGCTGACTAGGCGGTTAGCAGACAGGTTAGCACTCTGACCAATTAGCATGCATCCCACTATTAGTTAAAATCATCTCGGACTGGCGATTTTGCCCTGCCGTCTCATGGCTCAATGGATTTTCCAATCATGCGGTCTGGGTAACAGGCTGGTTCAGTCCTCAGGTTTGCAATCTAGTCAACGGATGCTCGTCCAAAGCCTGAACAGTTGACTCGAATTGGGGAGTGAAGAGGACCAGCTAACCACACCTCACCACGATGCAGTATATTTTCACCATTCTATATTCAAAAAGTCTGGCGTCTGCGATGTCTGAAGAGCATTTTGCGAGCGAAAAATGAATCACTTGCACTTTAACCATTTCACTTCATTTGCAGTAATCCACATCCCGTCAATCACATAAATGCGAGTGACAGCGGACCAGAAAAAAAGCTGGATTACCCCCAAATTTAATAGGAGTTAATCAAAGTTAATTGAAAGAGTATGAGAAGAAAACGGTTAGAGGGGCTGAACATAGCATTCCGAGCACTTTTTAGCATCGACTGCATCTACATTTCCAGATATCTTAGTTGTCGTGAGTGGCGTGTAGCCGTAAAAGAAATCAACGCGACACGCGTAATCTAAAATTAATCTTCCACTACAGCCTCGAGTGGTTCTGGTTTACGATAGGAATGTCTATAATGCAACACATCTGACACAAAACACTGTTTTGCAAGTTGTGATAGGGCTGCACCAGAGTGACTAGTGTTCCACAATCTAGCGTGGGTGAAAGCTGTTGCACACACTCCTTTCTTGACATCTGAAGGGCTCGTGTGGAAAAGTGAAAGAACATAGCCTAAGTGATCCACCTACAGCAAAGATTCACACTTAAACAGACTGCTCCTGAACATCTGATTGGCTAGTGGGGTGCGAGCTGTAGCTACAGTCTCCAAATATCGATGGCGGTGCCTACACTCTCCAATGAATGTAGACGTGGTGGCGTTGTTGCCAACACCATAAGTAATCCCTGACTGGCGAATCAGTCACACAACTTGAATGTCACTTAACTTTCAAAGTCCTTGCAGTAGTTGGTATAATCAACTGCAGCCATGTGTACTGAAGGCCAGCTTTGTCCACACTGTCCACAAAGTCTCACACCTCCTGACCACCCGCAGCCTTTTGCTCCAGTAATTAGAAGCAGTCAACCAAGTGTAATGTTGCCGCATGACTGGCCAGCAGACCTCAACCCATCGTAATGGGGCTAATCCCTCGGCCCAATAATGTGTAAGCAACTACGCTACGATGTCCACGATCTCTGAAGTGGGTGAGCGGACCATCAGTCTCAAGAGTTAGTCATGTCTGTTACGGAGTGACTGTTTGACGCGACTGTGGCTCCTGGTTAGTCGACAACTTAGCACAATGGTTCACGGAGATCTGACCATCCATCTTTGTTGGGTATCTAGTGAGTACCTTCGATTCTAACCAATCTACAACTCAGTCAGACGGATTGGAATTTTTAAGCTATCACCCGAGCTGTGGGTCGATGACTGACTGGTCCATCGACTAATCAACAGGTATAATCGAGCATTATTCCTTGGCATTGTAAGATGCTAACGCTGTCTTGAAGCATACAAGTGACTTATTTGCGAGTATCCTCATAAGCAATTCGTTTACATGACATTTATTGCGTAGACACTGGAGACTTTTGTGGAAAAGACGCATCAACTTATTCCTCCCTCTCTCCTTCTGCTGCTTTTACGCTGTCTCATGAAATCGTGGTTCGTGATTAATGGATAACTGTTCTCTTCATCAGATGGCAATGTCACGGTTAAACCCTTGGATCCCTACAAGGGATAACATTGGACACAGCCCGGCTTAGCCCTACTTTTCTACAGAATAAGGATAAAACATAAGTTATTGTAGCGAAAATCATGAGTCAATGCACTCCTATCAACATCCTAAGTGCCATATTGGCAGGTTAAGGACGAACCGCTTAAATGGCTAACTACTCGCCCTTGAAATTAGGGTAATAGCTTTCATTGGATTTGTCAGAGGATATTGTCGTCTCGAGGAGAGCTGTTACTCACTTTCATCTTGTCAGTCGAACTCTATTTAGAACACTGGCAATTCCATAGAATATAGGGAAAATTCACACAAGGGGGCATAAACGCAAGAAACGAGTGTTCACCCCTTGAATCAACATGATTTGCCAGTATCTACCTCACCCACATTTAGCCTCTCAGCAATAATTTTCGCTATTGCGGAAATATCGCTGCAATTGGCTGAGCAGAAACTTGAGAGAACCAAAACAAATCTTTAAAACACAAGGCAATGGTGCAGACAACGTAAGCACTGCATATCGAGTGATTCATTTTTCATTCACTGATGACTCCCATCAACTCTTCCGCACTTGTGCTTCACTCTGTGCCACCAAAGGCGGCTCAGTAATTAGTGTTGGCGTTATCTCACCTCAGACATCACACACAGGACCACTTCACCAAATGCCCATGTTGTCAAATTTCCCCCCGATACTTGTGGGCTGGGTTCGCCAGTTACTTTGGCATAATGTCACTTGTGCGCACGTGTGATCCAGATCCTATCCATTATGGATTATTCACAGACAAAGTCTTGAGGACAGACTTCTCCATTGGCCATCTAATGAGTGGATGGTAAGGGTGAGTAGAGTAACGAGCCAGCGGTGAAGGCGCCTGGGTAGCGATGATGATAATTGATTCCCCTTCACCTTTGAGTGACCATCAACAGACTTGGCATTAGCCAGGGTTACAAGCAACCCCAACACATTTGCTTTCTATAATCAATCGATTCCATCTCCCATCTCTGTGGGCAGATGCGGGTGGTATCTGTGCTCCACCAAATAACTTGTTTCCAGTTTACGCCTTGTACTTCGGCGTCCCTCATTGGGCAAGTGGATTATAGTATCTCCTCGAAAGCCAGCTAGCTGACCTACATTGAGTGCGTGTGAGACTTATCACCTCCATCAACTTGTCATTACTTTTCTCCATGAAGAGGTTGCCGTTCACCTAGAGTCGTCAGTCAGTGCCAACACAAAGGGACACGTTTTGGAATGTAGAGAAGATGAAGAACAAATTACTAGTCCTTGATTTTAGTTGTCATCTGATAATACACGAGTCGTAGTACGTGTGTGCTTGGCTTCCAAGACGTTCTCTCTTCAGTTGTTTCTGCATGATGGGAAGTTTCGCGACTAGCTATTCTGGTGAAGAATAGAAGATGGTCTTCAGCCTGAGGCATCCACCTTCGAATGGGTGGTGCTTTGGCCCTTCACACCCATTCCAGGCGCCATACAACAAATTTTGCTAGATACTGCCCTAGCTGAGTTAGAATGGTTTCAGAAGACGGGGAAGCTCGAAGCACATTCATAGGTCCAACCCTTGTGGTTTGATCTGGGATGTCAACCGGAGGATGGAGTCAAAAGTAATCGTCTGAACTGACAAACACAAGTCTCTGGTTCACAATGCGTGGATATGAAGTGCCACGTGTGATTTGACGAGTCCTCACAAATTACGTCGTGCCATCGCAGCGAAGTGCGATGGAAAATGTTATGAATTTTTCAAAATCATGATGCTAATTGATTAAATGGAAGGCTAAACTAACTGGCTACACAGTTCTCTGCTCCTTCTCGGTCATCAACAATTTTAACAAAAGGTAGCTAATGTCAACGGACATGTTTGAACACTGGTCCACACCGATCGCGCCTAAAACATTATAACTTCGTGACTCCAAGTCGATGGACAAAAAGTGTCAAGATAGAAGAGTTTACTTGTGTAAACACGCAATTTGGATAACTGGCACTCCACCACACTAGTTCTCACCAAACATAACTTGTCGACGCTTACGTAATCGCCTAAAATACCCGCTAGCGTTGAATGACCCGAAGTGCGGGTGACTCCAGTTAACGCATCATTGTAATCAAGCGAGCAGTCGATTTATGCGCACAGACTCATCGGCTTCTGCAGTCTCCTTCGGTTCTCTTGGCAGTAAAAAAACCATTTCCGAGAGTGGCTTGTAGCTTTGTCTGGGGGGCACCCCCACACTACACCAGTCCCCATTGCATTGAGCAGTTGCCGTGGATTCCCGATTAGGCGGCGATTCGTCCAGCGGCCTGAACACGAGATTGACTACAAATGGAAATAATACTTCCCCTCTGTGCTGTCCACCTTATCTACCAGCGAGTATTCGGGTCGTGAGCTGAGGCGGTTGGAATACAGGCATCTTTCGGATCAAATGCTACAGATGTATTTCGTTCACTGTTCTTAATACCATGTCGTGGGCTACAACTAACTGCACAGACTTTCTTTTCTACTTGTTTTCTGGTGGCTTCGTGTCCACTGACCCAACGATTTCGTGATCTCTATCAGTGGAAGATGAGAACATGCGTCAAAACAATTTCTTGGACAGTCGTATTTAAAGCAACACAGGCTGCCCTACTTATGTGCAATCAGTAGCAGCCACTCATTCACCATTCTAATCATTCTAATTTATTGATTACATTTATTTCTATTAACATGAGAGAACATGGGTGAACACAAATCTTTATACTTTTAGCAACAATGATAAATATTCTCATTTTCCATCGTGCAGATCTTACTCTTTCCCTGTACGTGCAACTCAGCGCAGTTGACTTTCGGACGGTAAAGTGATATGGACACCACCAGCTAAAACCAGCGATCGCATTACTGACTGCACCATCGAATGAAAGCCTCGAGGATAGATGGCAGAAAATTGTTCAACTCTCCTTAAGTAGTTTTCATGCCTTTACTCACCTGAGACCAAAACAGCCTGTTTGCGCCTCTGTTCCTGCACACACTCAAGTAGCAGTATCGCTTTTGTTCCCATGTGTTGGTCATCGCAGTAAATATGTGACAGTCAATGCACCAGATCTGAAGCAAGTGATAAGCGCAAAGTAAAAATTGATGGCCTCTATAGTAATGGTTAAATATCCTCATTTATCATTCCCATACAAACCGTGAGTGTTTGTGCGTTCGTCTCCCTTGACCTTGGAATCCCATAAGGAACCAGATTTTCGAATGGAGGGTTGCTTCAATCGGAGTCACGAGTGTCCGTTTCTGTCTCCGTTTGTGCGCACTATAAGCCCGATGTTTCAAATAATGTTGGCAGGATCTGCATCACCCGCGAAACAAGGTCTGCCAATTTTACCCGTCCCATCAAATGCGGTAACATGATTTCCGCCTTTTGGATTATATCGAAATGGCGGTTTAAGAGCTTCCCTAGGTTATTGGTATTGTTATATACTTAATTACACGCCATTGGCTACTGACATGAAACACACTGCAGATACTTACAAAGGCACACTCATCACGGTTGCCAAATATGCCCATAATACATTTATGTATGCGTTGACATATATCCCCGTAGAGGTTCATTTTTGGGTAGAAGAGGAAGGGTTAGCTGCTCTCTATGGGAACGCTCCCTTGATTTCTGCAGCCGCCAACCCTGGGAGATCCGATTCTGTTCCCGCAGTGAACATGACAAAAATATCTGCTTTCCCTCTTGTAATTACCAATTTAAGGGTTCCTCTGCCATGACTAAACTCTCCACTGCTCAGGAGTCCTCTTCGGCTCCTGCAATCACAAATAACGAAGCTACCTCAATTCCTGTTGTGGCCAAGATGAAGAGATCTACTTTACCTCTGACAACCACAAAACCAAAGCGATATGAACCGTCTCTCGCAATCACCACAAATGAGGTGTTCATTTCTCCGCTTCCAAGCTATACAAATAAGGAATCTTCTTCGACCTCTGCAATCACATTATGCAACAGTGAGAACACGTCCCGATATTTTAATGCATTGATATGAATGTGACAATGCTCAGCAGTACTGATTGTCAAAACCGCTCACCAACAATCATGTGTGCCGAATAAGAGGCGCATGACGATGAAGGAATCCAGTCTATTTTTGCCAGGAAGGAGACCTTAATGATAGAATCCGTCTCATCAACACACTGCCTAGACAACAAAACCAACTTATTGCACAAGCAATTACGTTGCAGTATAATGAATTGTGGCCAATTCAAGGTACACCACGGATGAGATTCGAAATTGGGGTGGGTAGACGTGCAAGATGGGTGCTAGGACGGTGCTCGCAACGACGAGAGACAAGGCTGCACACGCGTGTTCGAATGCACGCTTTGGGTAACAAGTGGTCTAATGCAACAGTTTCGTAACTGGGCGGAGCTAACCAACTCTCAGCTAGGTGATACAATTTGACCCTCATTTAGTTGCACCATTTCGCATGCAGTTCCCATACTAGCAGATGCATCTGTTGCAACACACCATGCTGACCCTAAAGATTGCAAATGGAGGTGGAGGAGGGCACGACAGCATATATTACGTCCAAAAGGATCAAAAGGCGTTTGCTCAACATTTGGCTGTATATTCTATGCAATCTATCTTACCATACGCTGCACAACATCTCAACACTAGCCGATAACGAAAGAGACGCACTCAAACTCTGCATTAGCGTGTGTGAGAAGGTGATAATGAAGGCGAAACAGCGAGAAATGAGGCAGGATCAGTGCTTAGAGTCACTGCACTGACAGATAAACTGTGCAGCTAGCTGCTTTCTTTTGTTTGCAATAAAGTGCGAGAACCACCGACCAACCGGAATGCACACGCACCGAACCTCGCACATTGCTGACCCTCGAGGTGATCATCATAATTCCCAACTGCAGCATATCAGACACGCGGTATCGCAGACTCTCCAACCTGGAGGGTAGAGGGACAGAGCAAAACCCGAACGAGAAAGCACCTTCCTTGGAGTCGCCGACGTGGACCTGAAACGACTCGGGTTGTTCATGTCATCCCAAAAGGACAACCTAATAGCACGCGACGAGATGAATTAAACAAACCCACTATTCGGAATATAACATAGTTTGCAAAGAAGATCATGACGTTGATTTTGAAGAAAGCCGAATCCATCGTGTATTTTCCTAAATTCTACCGTATTAGTATATGCGCTTTGGCCAGCAAGCCCACATCGCATGCAGCAAAAAAGTACATTTTGGAAGGACGGCAATTTCAGGGCGTCACTTTATGTGTTTGCGCGCTCAGTTATGCCTTACCGTTTCATGGAACACTGCGTTGGCTGAATTTTACGCCCGCTACCACAAATCGTAAGCCCGCAACCAAACAGCTACTAGTAGACAGGCTTGACTGAGCTGACCAGGTGCCTCAGGGCCAGTGTTCATTGGCCAGTCGCAAGGCACACGCACACACGCACGCATGCACGCACGCAAGCATGCATACATGCATGTATGTATGGTGTGTGAGCGCGGTGATGCACTTGCGTCGGACATCAGAGCCATCCGTAAGGTGACCTTTTCGCCAGCCTAAACGGCTGGGGATGGAACGGATTCGGGTCACTCGCGTCCATAGGCCATCCAGGTTGTAACAAATGGCTGCTCAAAATTTAACACGTTAGTCTGCGTTTTCTACAAAGAACTCAGCTAATATTAGAGCCGGCGTGAGTACTGCATTAAAGGTCCCCTTTATTGATGCCCAGTAAATATGAGGGTGGTGATATTTTTAGCCCGATATGAACGAGTGAATTAGTATGCGTCACTGCATGTGGCTAATCTGGAAAAGGGTGATGTGATGATGAAGTCACAATGGTATCCCTTCTTGTGGTACCTAATTGATGCATTTTGGTGGAGAGCTGCAGATGTTTGCATGACCGTATATCCGGAAGCCTATGTGACCAGTGGTCTAGGTTTGGCCTATTTGGCGTGTGTGTGTGTGTGTGTAATGATTTGTGGTCGACCCAAGAGGCAGCATCTGTGGTAAGGTCCAGCTCCATGAATGAGCGCCAGCGCTGATCGCATCTAACAGCTCCATCTATCCACTCCGAATTGCAAATCACCTATCTAAACTGGATTTGAGGTGAAGAAGTGCGCACAACGTTTAATGTTGTGGTTAAACAAAGCAGGCCATTGTTGATACCGCTATAAATTACTCCAAATTTGTTTGGCATGTCTATAAAGAAGTACCAGTTAAAAATCACTGTCAAAGCAATTTCTGATTTCTCAGTGGAATTCAGCTATTGTCCTTCCATGTCGTTCCGGGCTCTACCGGCATGAAGGAAGGCTTATCATATTTGTGGCGAGAACCTCAACGTCTGTGCGCGCAGAAGTACTCGTGTGCCGTCGATGTGATAGTAAAGCCTTTCCATGCACATGTCTAATGCATTCGTTGCACGGCGTCGTCCCACTATACCGACGTGGTCAAAACGAGTACGTGTCACGAGAGTTGGCGAGAGGCAGACGAAGACAGTTGCTGTGATGGCTTCTGATGTCTCACTCTGCAGATTTTAAGATCTCGCAAATTATGCTAGTACTATTGCATTTTGTTGCCATTTTATGTCGGTGACTATCATATTGCGCATTTGATTGATTCGGGGCATCCTTTAGCTACATCTTTTCACCAAATCCCACTTTGCATTCAGCAACAAGTCTTTCAATTCTAGCACAAGAATATGTATTGCATTGTTATTCATGGCACCACCTTTAAAGTGGATTAAGATGCATACAAAACATTCTTACCACACTTGATGAACCAATTCAAATCGCCAGACAGAGCACCGCCCTTCTCACCAACACAGTGAAGAGAGAAGCATACAACAAGTGAGCCACTCCATCCACTGCACCGTCTACTGGAAACTTCCTGCCACAAAAGTAACTTCACACCTCACTTATTTAATTAGCAGATCAGTCTACGTAGTAATCAGTTAGTCCAGCTCGAAATGAGGATCCACATTCACTGGCCTTCTGTAGTCCAGCGTCACATGCAGCACTTGGTTGGTGAGGTAGTCGAGCCTTCGCAGTCCTGCAGTCACCCCTGACCAGAAAATAACTGTGGAGTGATTCAAATGAATGCGGGTTATATGGTTGAGAAAAGTCATCAGGGGAATGAAGTGGGCACCGCGTACATGGCACGAGTAGTAATTGATCAGTTGTCAAGTTCACTGCTCCTCTATTGCATTCCACCTGGTAACCTACATCGGTCCTCTCAGACGCAACTTCGGTTCGGTGTACCCATTATGCGCTACACGCCTCTACTTAGCCCTAGTGCACTCAACAACTGTATCATGCTTCCACCCTTCAACACAGACGATGCATCTCACTCTCTAAACATCCTCATCATAGTGTGCGCCTACGCTTCTGCTCCTGTTCATAGCAGAAGATACTATGGACGGGAAGCATGTCAATTACATCGATAGCGTAAGCTCCAACCATCGCGGCTTGATCCTACTCTTTCCCTCCGAACTCATCATCAGATAAACATGGAAAGGAGAGGCGTGACAGTTGAGCAACCAGATCAGCTGGTCAACGGAGGCCGCCGCGACAGCACCATTGCTGCCGCACATTAAACACTTGAAGCTCAACCATGAAGCCAGGCATAACAGTCCAAAACCACTAACATGACACCTCCTATCCACACGCAATCAAAACTCCCTGATTTCTTACTCACGTACCTGCAAACCCATCAACTGATCTGCCCACTCCTCTCCACAAAAACAGACGGTAATGTGACAGCGAATTTTATTTAAGCGAAGTGAGATGTTTAGAACACACGGATGGGACAGCCCAAAGTACCACTTACGCAAGTTTTACCAAATTATTGCGAGCATTATTTGCACAGCGAGATTGAAACATCCTGTAGACGTCCAGAGCCAAATAATATGACTTCATGTTCTAGTGTGGCGCACAGCAATGACGAATGCCAACTATTAAAGCAAGTCCGCATTTGTTCATGCGGATCACACCAAAATAGGAACGATGGCGAAAAAAAAAAATAGATCCCAGGCGTACAGTAACCACAGTAATTATTTGGATATGACAAACGATGTCAATGTTGCTGTTATTTCTACGCACATGGTGTAGAATCTCAATTCTTACCTTGCAAACGATCGATTGCCAGCTGGTGAGAAAGCCACGTATCTGCTTCAAAGGAATCGGCAACACGTTTGCTTTCCTCCCAAATATAAGAGCCAAGTAAATAGAAGGAAGTACAATCACCAATATAGGTTTGGCTTCCTGTGACTTAACAGCGTTTATTAAAACATAATGCATCAAAATTGCGCAAAAAGAGAAAGTGATGGGTGGTTATTTCAGTGGAATGGATTAATGAAAGCAAATTGTCAAATTGGATTATCAAAACAGGACGCAACGCTAGCTATTTCATATTTGGCCCAAATTTGTGCAAGCGGATCTTATGAAGGGTTAGATTATGAGCAATGGAGGAAAGCTGTGCGGATGACAATGACTTCAGCAAGGCCCTCTTCATTACGAAACTGGAGTGGGAGCTAAGCTGGGTGCTAACAAGCATCATATCTAGGCTGTGGACAAGATCGGTCAATCATAGCTGTAATGATCGCGTTGCTATCAACTTATTGCTGTTAGTGCGGATCTCCATAAACGAAATAGGAGCGGAAGATGAGCACGATCTTTGGAATGTGCTGGAAGTCAGTTACATATCCGATGATCCCTGACCGGGACAGGAATGGATATAAAAGTAGAAACGCCATCGGTGTGTAAAATGTTGTACACAAAGCACTTTTCATTGTCTAATTTGCTGTTTCTTTCCACGCTGTGGCTCTTGGAAGCCACAATGAGAAGTTGATTTACAAGATGAGCTCGTGTCTTTGTAGCATGAATTAGAGTTGCTGGTGATCGGTGATGCAGGACGTGTTTGGCGCAACAGACACTGGTCATATGATAGCTTTTGTGAAATATCGGCTTCAGCTTTGAGAATGTGAACTTAGACGATGAGCAGGAAACTTCAAAAACAAAGGCAAAGTCGCACGTTACAATATGGGAAGCAGACATAAAATTATGATGATCTGCTGGTCATGTAAAACCATTAATTTTGAGCTCTGTCTCTTCAAACAAATGTTGCTCATGATTTCATATGATTTTACATGAATTATTGAGAGAGTGGCAGTCAGGAGTCTATGGATTCATCAAAAGTGTGAATCCTGATGCTGCATGGAATTGTGAAAATAATGACTAGGCTTTCATGAGATATCACGCTGTTAAATGGATGTCATCATAATGAAACAATGGCAATAGTGCCAACGATTATAGCTAAACAAGTTTGCGGTTTCATGACTCTGCAATTTATTGATGTCTTGTAAATAGAAAAGTGGGAACAGACCAACAGAGAACAATGGAACCAATCTTTACAGCGATGACCTCAGCCTGACAATGGGAATTGGCTACAATGATTTTATAGCAGCAGTCATGTTTTAGGCAGCGCTTTAAGGCACA
>JADWOT020001120.1:0-25000 GCA_036345935.2 Taenia hydatigena
CATCATCTATCATCAAGGTTTCCTTCTTGGCAAAAACAGACTGAATTCCTTCATCGTCATACGCCTCATATTTGGCACATATGATTGTTGGTGAGCAGTTTCGACAATCAGTACTGCTAAGCATAGTCACATGCATATCAATGCATTAAAATATGGGGACGTGTTCTCACTGTTGTGTAAGGTGATAAAGGTATGAAATGTAGGCCTTTAGTGGAATCGAATGTGGAAATGTATGCATGAAGTTCTGGTTGGATCAGCCAGCATATAGAAATGCACGAGTATATGAATATTGTTGCAGTGAGGTCGGCTGCATAATTATGCATGCAAGAATGAGGGTTGGAGGCGAAGAATTTGCAATGCACAAGACGTTGCGTCTCAGCATACAGGTTAAAAGTATTGAGGAGGGCAAAGGCACACGTGACCGCAGATGAATTTGGCTTGGACCAAGCGTGCATGGAATTTGTTTGCCTAAAATAAGCCATTAAACATATGTGCAGGCAAAAGGACATTGAGATGGCAACTCTACCCTACACAACAGTATCTCTGTAAAGCATGAAAAGTCGGTTCTAACTTTTTCAGGATTACTATAGCCGTTAACTAATGCAGGCAATTCAGACACCGATCAATTCAGTAAATTGGATCCATTCTCCTCAATGAGGGCCTCTCAATCTTCAAATATTGCCATTACGCCTGATCTTCCCTTCATAGGAACCATTACTGTGACAAACACAATTCCTCCCGACCGTATCAGGCAAGATAAAAGCAACATTTAGCATTATTCTCGCCACAACTGTCCCTGCATTTTATTATCTGACACACCCTCCATCACCTCACTGCCTGTGGCGGCATGCTGACTATGCACGTTGTCAGCTCAAGAAGCTGCGCGGAGGCTTGTGACCTTTGGCATCATATGTTGCCGTAAATTAAAATCAGCTGTTTAGAATTAAGTATCTGCACAAGTTCCCACGATGAGTGTGGGAAATAATGTGACAAAAACGGATTATTTGATTTGTTCTGATTGAAGCTTACATAAGCCAAAATTTAGAAAGTCATTCCTATAAAGCATCTTACAGATTCTCACTAATGTGCAGATAAATAATACAATTGCAAAAATCGAGATCGAAATTCGCACTCTTGTGTCGATCAATGCTACGAACTTACATTCAGTGGGAGCGGAATCTGCACACACGTGTTGCATTCAGTGAGCGCAAAATTCGCTGTCTCGTGTAAAAAATGCCAAAAATTGCAATAAGTGAAAGCATAATTAGGATTCTCGGATAAATCAAAACTGCAAAATTGCATTCGGTGATAGGGCTGATTCACCTCAGAAACAGGGAGGAAGCACCCTTCTCGCAATTCGTACTGAAAGGTTTGGTTGCGTTGTGATTAGTAACCATCAAAAGGAGTTGAAGCAAACACACTGCAGTAGGTTGAGGTTAGCAGAGATTGCTCAAAAGCTAGATGCAATGAGGTGGTGTTTTGTGATATAGAACTGCCGAACAAATCACCTCAACAATGCTAAGCAAGTACATAAGAAACCAACTGCGCGCACAACTGGATTCAATCTTGACATGCACAACTTTGTTGTCTGGTCAAATGCGTATCAAAGGCACTATGTGAAGGCCAAGTATGATAAAACCACATCTACTGCGGATCGACCCTTCGTCTCTACTTCATCAATCAAGATTCCATTCATCTATTGTTCCATTAAAGGGTACGATATCCACTGTATGAATTCTTGAGGAGTCACTGCAACTCTCCTACGGCATCCTTTCCATTTCAGATCACAATTGCCACAATCACAAGAATAGACATTAGGGCCTTGTCTGAGTTGGAAATTTTTGAAGCAGCATAAGATTAATAAAAGGATTACATCTTCAAAGTCTACAAATCAAAAAGTGATGATAAGCGTTACTAAATGGGATTAATTAGAAGTTAAAAAGATGGTAAAGATTTTCAAGTGTAACTTACTGATAAATGAGGAAAGGCTGCACATCCAACATTGGTAGCGCGAGCCTGGTTCACTGTAGAAAGATGTAAGAAAACAAGTGCAGCCTTGAAGTTGTCCACTAGCTAGGCGTCTTAGCAACAAAATTTGTCGCAGGCAGACTAATCATCTAGTCTAGAGAGCAATGCCTAAAACTCAGTGACTATTGAGGGAAAAAACTGTGAATGATGAATGCATAAGATGCGATCAAGGGGCATGAAGATCGCCTGCTCATGTATAGGCATTAATGCAATTTGAGGCAACCGAAAGGTTGAAAGCGAAGAATGTGATGATAGTTGAGGATGAAATTTGCTCACCTGTGCTTGTGCGACTTTCACAAGCTACCCCAGACATTTGTACAGTTGTCACCCATCCCGGACAATGGTGGATTGAAAGTCCTTCGCAGTATCTTCTCTTTTGGCAATCCAAATGTCCAACTAGTTAAAATACAACATTTAAATAAGTAAGAACACTATAAAACGATTGCCAAAGAAGAATCCGGTCGAACTTTTGAATAAGGCGGTTGTTAGAATGACTACCAAAAGAATAACATGAAAGTAAACAAAGATCCACGCCCTTGCAACGCAAATGTAGATTGATGGTGAGGTGATTGTGGTATTACAGATTGCTTGTCTAACGCAGGGGAAGAGATGACACTTATTGAGGCAGGCTTGCAAACAGGATGAGTAAAGAAAGTAAGAGGTTGTCTGCGTCTTTACCTTTTTTAAACAAAGAAGAAAATATGCCTTGTAGTGAGCGTACGTAGCTCACATCCACCCTGCCACGTTCCAGCTCACCAATTGGAGCAGCAGGGTTTTCTCATCAAATTCTGCCCCATTACATCTAATCCCCAACACATTATCTATAGTGAGCACAGACTTCCTTACCACTTCTCAATAACAAAAGGAAGGTTGGGATGGAAACCACAACTAGTAAGTCGGTGAATTAATTTCTCATGACTGGCGCAAGTCTAACCACCAAAGAGCAATATGATGATAACGATAATCAACAGGAAGATCGTAGACATGTCCTCCAGTAAAAACGAAGTAAACAAACAATGACGGAATTTTCTCATTTTTAGTGCTACACATAACTTGACTAGGATAAACACCTGTCCTTTCGATTCAACTCCTAATTCAGTGCATTGAATCATCGCACGTTGCGTTTATTTCTATGCCCCTCCTCTTCCTTATTCACCTCCTCACATTTATCCTGTAATGCCTCACACCATAACACAAACACCCTTTCTGCGTTGCTGCGCACCGATGAAATTGGGCACTTCGTACTACTCCTCCTTCTCGTCTGGCACAAATCTAGATCCTTTGGAGGAAATAATTCAGCAAACTATCCGAACATCACGCCACATTAGGAAGTACCACTTGCAAGTGCTTATACGATGTGAAAAAAGAACCTACAAGCAGGATTTTAAGTAGTTGCAGGCCAAATGTTCACAAATTTCAAGGTGATGAAGACGGCAAATTAGACGGATGGTAGCGAAGACTAGAAAGACAACCTTCACGACACAGCGTGATATCTTTGCAACCTTGACAGTGGTTAGAAAAGCTTAACAGACTGCCTGATAACGGAGATGTCCGCAGTGAGGACGGGCTATTAGGCGTTGGCTGAATGATGACTACAATGCCGAAGGTAGACTAGTCGATTGTACCTCGGGATGATGACCTGAAGCAACGCAAATTCACAGTTGCATTCAGGAAAGGGAATGCAAGGCAAACACTGTAGTATGACGTGTAATGGCATATTTGTGATACCAGAGCAAATTGTTTCGATTACCATAACTAATAAAGGTGTTAAGCACGAGCTTGCCTAATGCAAGCTCCTAGGGCACAAGTCCTTCCTTCAACTTTGATGCATTAAATTGTTTTAATGCTTTAGCAATCAGTGGGCTCGATGGTCCATACTTTCGAAAATGAGTCCAGTTATTTCTCCGCGCATCAGTGGTCGCTACATGTAACGTGACGGATGTTGGTGCAAAGCATGAATGCCTTACTCGAACAATCGTGCCTATTAATTATAAGCTTGATCTTGTTCTCAATTTCGCAAGTCTCACGAAACTGTGATTAAAGCATTAGATAGCCTGAATTTTGTTCATTAAAACGGGAGTCGGATAAATGGAGCAGAAACCACTGTGAAGAAATATTCGGCAGACGGAGGAGAGCTATCTGCAGCTCCACGGAAACGCGTCCTGTGAAAGTAAAACTTGTGAAATTGGGAACAAGATCAAGATTGTAATTGATGGGCATGATTGTTCGAAGAAGGCGTTCATGCTTTGCACCAACATCCGCCATGTTTTATGCAGCGACTAACGATGCTCGAAGAAATAACTGGACCTCTTTTCGAAGGTATCGACGGCGGAACCGACTGGTTGATGGAGCATAAAAGCAATTTAATACATCAAATTTGAAGGGAGGGCTTGTCCCTTAGGAGCTTGTATTAGGCAAACGCGCGCTTAACACCTTCATTAGATGTGGTAATTGACACATTTTGCTTTGGTGTCACAACTGAGCTTTTACAAATCATACTAAGAGTCCTATATATTTACTTGGTCTTCAAGCTCCCTAGGCGAGCAGACTTACTGCAAAAGAGCACCTACATTAGCAGTACTTAGGGCGCAGAACAGAAGCTGAGGGTATGCGTTTCTGGACCACTCTTGCGCCTCCTACAGTCCTGATGACCCATCACGAGATTCGTGTTCACCGGACGCATCTCACACATTCAAAAACTGTCATCAAATGACCCCTCGACCTCTCGGGTTCCATTTCTGTTGTTGTCTTCAGCGGCAGTTCTTTTTCTTTGAGTTCAAGTTCATAGCCGTCTTTTGTTGCCAATAACAGATGTGGCCTTGTACGGGCGCATCTCGACTGATGGTAGAGATGAGTTAACTTCATGTAGGGTGCTGCATTGATTAAGGAGTCGTCGAAGACTTATGCTTGCTTATAGACACAGAAGTGATGAAGGAAATTCTGTTTATGCCTTTGTCCTCTAGTTTATTTAAGCTGTTGATCAAAGTGGTGGCCCTTCCGTCTCATATAAATCCTTTAATTCGCATTTTGAGTTCGTCTTTTGACAGGTGGGATGTTACATAAAGCCGCTTAATGCCAGTCCCTTATCTCATTCTTCCGTGTAGTTATTGCTCTGCGGAGAAATTGCATCGATTTTTAACATTTAAACGTATTGTAATGTATGCCGCGTTGAGCCGCGCAAAGTGGTTACTTAAATGGAAAGTATTATTTGCAAAAGTACATGGAATTGTACGCGAGTATGCTCTCAAAGAAGCTTTTATTACCAAAGCAACCAACATAAGAATTGAAGCAACAAAGTGATAGTTAGACCTGGGTGATAAAAGTGAAGTTCGCTAGATTTCGCTCCTACTAACCGATTCGAGACTGGATCTATGTACGACATGTAGGAAATAGAAACTGTCTTCCTATTGGTCTCCGTTTCACACTTCTTTTAAAATGAACTCCCTATAGAAGAGAACTAAGCTTTATAAATCAGTTTGCATTTTTCTCCTTCATTATCAGATTTCTTCAAGACTGTCCATAACCCTCACATGTGGTGCCTTAGTTAATCCCAACCGTACGGAATAGTAACACGAGCAGCACCTCAGAAGCCAAAGCACTAGACTACAGATATTTAGGTGGTGTACTGGGCAAACGAATCAAGCTGTCCTCCATCCCACAAATCGCTACAGTGCTGGTTCCTGTCAAGACCATTTCAACGCTCCCTTCATCAAAGCAGTAGAGGGACCTTCCACTTTTCAACGTTCAGAAAAACGAACTGTTTAGAGCAGACCTTGATAAATTGCACAACTTTGTTTAAAATAATATTTTTCAGAACACTACATTTCTACATTTCGAATTCTCTGTTTAAAGCATTTGTCGATTTGCTTTGACTCTGCTTGTTTACGTCGATAGAGCGCTTGTACCGTGTGAGACAGTTGTGACCTACCTGAGGACCCACAAGACAGCAAGTGCGAGGAATGTGAAGATTTGAAATCACAATCCAAACATTCTTCTTCGAGGAATTCCATGACAGTTTCCATGTCCTTTTGGCCATCCCTGTAGACATCCTTGTTCTACTTCGCGCAGCATTATACTCCCCAAGGAATACGAATTAGTCCCGTCAGAATTTGGAAAAAAAGTAAATGTTGATAGTCGGATTAAGTTGAAGTTATAATTGTACACTTACTTGGGTCCATTTCGCCACTTCTTTCTGCTAGCAGCCGAGACGACCGTCGTAAATCAGGCCAGTGAGGTCACCGTCAATCCAAAAGAGAGGCGACAACTGTCGCTGGCCACAACAGGCTTTAATTAATTAGGCTTCTTGGCGAATCAGGTGGCAAAATTACACCTGCAGACTTCTATTTATCTAAGCGACTGCTCTTGCTACCAAAGATACAGTAATCAAGATTAGTTCACGTACTGTCGCCGATTTCAACACTTGTGACCATTCGGTGGTATGAACTTTGCCAACCCAATTAGTTACGGCCTTTGTTGCTTTGGGAATCTGTCCCACATTCCCTTTAGCTTGGTCTCTCTGATTTTACTTAAATGGGCGCAATGTAGAAATTTGCGCCATTTGCCAAACTTATGGTGGACATGTAGACAAAAGATTCAGTATTGCCCTGCCTCTAGGAGCATCTGGTCCATTCAAGAGGAATCGAGGAATTCAAATTTTTATGCAAAAAGCTTAATGGGACGAAATGGCATGCTACAATCACCCATTCAACCTACGGTGATAAATACTGTGTTTGAACAATGCCTAAGAGGGACCTTGTGGAAGTCGTGTAAAGCAATTCCAGCACAATCAGTAGCATCCCTGCATGTGCACAGGATGCGGTCACTACTGGCTTTTGTCTGCCCAATTTTATCCTCGTATTCGCCTCACACTGCGTCTTCGCCGCTATCGTAGCAAATGGCGCGTCATCGAGGAGACTAAAGACGAGTGCCTGCGAGCTGCCTAACCCTCTGGAGGATAAGGAAGTGTCCAACTTTGTGGGGTAGGACAAGGCGTGCAAAGGAGTAATCGCCAAAACAGTGCAAAACTTGACGAAAGCAGAGTTGTTTTGACAATGAGCGTTTGTGTTGTGGCAGCAGGAACGCATGTCGAAACCTGATTCGTTGTCTAAGGTGGACCCACTTCTTTGTGACCACAACTTGTCTACTTGTCCACTTCTAATCGAACGGTAACCGATAGAAGTTGTCGATAAAGGATTAGTGAATTTTGTACATTGGAGATTAAAACTGTACACCTTTAACAACTCGTATTCACCTAACTTCGCCTTCTGCTTCGCGTCAGGCAACCGTAAGCTACCTTAGAACGTGTAAGTCACTAAAGGTGAGGAAGCAGAAATTGTGCGCATCATACTCCAATTGCTGATGCCGAGCGCTCCCAAATCGGTTTTGACATTCTCGTGGCCGTCCTCGTATATACCCCACAGCACACGCATCTACGATTATTTATTTGTTGTTACTTTACTCGTTCAAACCTACATTATTTACGCCGTAAACCGCGTTGGGATTACCGTCGGCGTTCACTTTTATCTAAGGTTTCAGTTTTGCACAGCAGACAGACCTATTTGTGCATTATATTTAAGCTACTGGATGGCGGATTTCTTTAATCCATGAACTCACTATACACCTAACATGCCAGTTTGCTCACAATGCCTATCAGAGTTTTGTTTGAAGCTTTTTGCACTATGAGTCCTGGTTCTCAGCTACAAATAACTCTAATTAAATGCTGCGGTTGTTGAGTAGCTTAAATGGCAAGAGATTGTGCGAACCTCCTTGCATGTTGTGGTAGATTGAAAGGCCTCAGATAATTTCACATCTTTGTGCGAACCCAAGTGACGCTTGCCTTCCTATCACGTACGAGAATGCAGTCGGTAGTGCTAGAAAAATTTCAAACAGCAGGTGTGCTCACGTGCTCGCTTATACCACACAAGCCTTCAGCATCTCCATAATGCAGAAAGAGAAGTTGAGCACTTTGAGAATGGACCAGGGTGTGTACCGATTCGTGAGTGGCCTAGACTCTTAAACGACGCAGCCTAATGCAAAGTATACTTTAAAAAAAATGCAACCTCTGTAGTGTTTCAGTTGTAACCACAGAAAATATATTACTTTCGAGAGAAAATGCTGGTTCAGTTGTTTAAAACGTAGCGCCGACGTGTCTCCTGGCTTCAAATACGAAGACGCTCATCAATCGTGTTATTTGTGCCACCTCGTTGATAAGAAATGGAAGCCCAAAATCCCACATACTGTAAGTTTGCAAATGCTTCCTTTGCATAGGTCGCTCTTCTGACACCATGATGTCATGAAAAATTTTCTTCTTCTCTAAGTCGACTAGTAACTTGCCTGTGAGACCATTGTGAGGCAGTTTTAGGTTTTAGCAATGACAGTAACACAGGCGTGGCTGCAATGGAAGCAGAAAAGCGGTGGCGCTCTGGCGCATGCAGCTTGTCGATCCTCAAGCTTCTTCGTAGCTGATTGAATCACCCGCAGTCATCAGCGCAAAGTGATTGGAGTACGCTTCTCATTTGTCTAGTCATTAGCATTGACGGTGCGACATTCAGACTTCTGTGCCCAGCATCATTGTCAACCCACCATTCCACCCCAATTGTGCACACATTACGCTCACGAATATCGTTGAACACCATGTGAAGTCGGTGGAAGAGCCAGCTGAATGGCCGAGTAAATGCGCTAATTAACTTGTGATGACCAGTAACCCTGCAGATTCTTCAGGACAGTTGACTAATAAGAATTATAGACAAATGAGAGTGTTCACGAAGCTTCGAAGCGTCCAAAGTCATTGCCAAGGCTGTGATGCCCAAGGCACTTGAGCTGTGGTGCTTGTGGGGTCAGACATTATTCTAGAAATGCAACGTTACGCGACTGAGGGGTTGGAGGGATTGACAAGACTGGATTCAGTACTTATTGGGCGAGAGTGAATAAAAGCCTTATTTGTACAAATCAGATCTCAAATTAGCGACCACATTCACTAACGATTGACTAAAAGAAAGCAAAAGATTAATCAGTCTTGATCGTTTGTTCGACATCACTCTGCGCAGTCAACTTAGACTGAGCCTTGGGTAAACGAAAAGTTGTGGGCATGAGGCAGCCAAATAGGTCGTGCTGTTTCATTTCGCAACAGAAAAGAGGCGCAGCTAGAAAGGGTTCTTGTCAAGTTTGCCAATACTTTTGGTAAAGACATGAGCTAGCTGGGAAGTTTCCTTCCACGTAATACCACGCCAG
Source organism: Taenia hydatigena (assembly GCA_036345935.2). NCBI lineage: Eukaryota > Metazoa > Platyhelminthes > Cestoda > Cyclophyllidea > Taeniidae > Taenia > Taenia hydatigena. The sequence continues at coordinate 9,259 of JADWOT020001120.1, forward strand.
TGGAGGATCTCATAAAGTTCCATCAAGGTGTTAGACCTAATTGCATGGGCATCGGCAAGTGAACAAAGTCGTTCGCAGTAATGCAACAACCTAAACCAATGTCAGTAAGGGGATGAAACATCAAGTCACATCCACCGTGTTCAACCGAACCGAGAGGAGCCGACACGTATCGCCGATGATGTGTTGAAAACTGCGCGAACTTCTTAACCATCTTATGACAACATTACTGGAGAGTACTTAAAAACGCTTTTTAGTCAGTGGGTTTTTAAATGTCCTTGCCTTCAAAATCGATGTTTTCCCTTGTTAACGAATTCAAAACTTTTTAAAAACGCTTTGCATCTGCAGAGTAAATGAGACACTTTAACATTAGAATTTCTTCGAGCAGTCCATTTACGACAAACTTGTGAGATACAGTGAGAGGAAAACCGAGTGATGGAGAAGGCCGAGAATGTTGGCTCCCACGATGCTTACGAGCATAATTAGTGCCGGCATCAAAGTGACAAGACCAAATAGTGATCGGACATACAGTCACAATAGGTGGTTTTCAGGGCGTATCGAATCACAGATTCATCAGTGTCAATCCTTCCGGCGCGAAACGTATTTATCTGTGTTGGAATCCGCTGAGTCTTGGCGCGCAGATCGTGTCGTGTTTCGAGCACATCGCATTTCGTTAAAAATTCGAATATTGTCTTCGAATTGGGTCTAGATTTGAATGTTTGCCTTATTAAGAAAGATAATAAGAAAGTACGATTAATGATATTTCAGTCCAGAATGGAAACCTGCCTTTTTGTCATCAAGCTTTGGAAGCACATTTGGTATAATTAGCAGGATGTTTTTGCACTTTCTCTGCATCAATAGTCGAATTGTCCAAATTCATTTGAATGTCCAGAGCATTGGCGTCCCCTCTGAACAGAGCTATTTCGAAGGTTTTGGTTAGGGCTGCCTCAATCGCTGCCACAGCCATGTTAAACCCATTGTGATTGGGGAATGACCATAATGCGGCTTGATCCCGTCTGTTGAGCAAACAGGTTCGAAAAGGTTGGAGGTGAGCAGTAGCCTTGTTTAGATTGCTTACATCCTCTAACTTGTTGACTCTTGTACATGCAGTGGTCGTAAAGAAGAGAAATGAACGGAAGGTCAGGCGTGCTTGAGTACACCACTGCAGGATTTTCTAATCTTAAAATCATTCATACTTACTGCAAGCAGAAGTTACCTTTCATTTATGCAAAAAAGTGGAAAATTTATGATTGACAGACAAGAAAAAAGGTGGCGAACTTGAAAAATTGCATTGCTGATTTGATCAGGTGTTTTCATCTGTGCTTCTAGTAAAGATTACCGACTTTTCACATCCCAATTCGTAGGAGTGACTTCAACAGAAAGCTTTTCTGGCGAAGTCTTGTTTTCGAATTCTTCTCTCAAAATTCACAAGAGGAAATGTGAAAAAAGAAGAGTGAAGTAGTGGGGAGAGAAAGAGGTAGGAAGTGAGGTAAATGGGTCAGAAACCAAGCGGTTCCACAAAACTTCGTTCACTTTGCACTACTACTTACTGCAGCTCCTTTCAGCGATGAGTGGACATCTTTAAGTTGGGCAATTTTGGTCGAAAGGTCGGCGAGTCGCTGGACGAGAACATCAACGCTGTCAGAATCGAGACTAATGTCTGGCTGCAATCTCGTCTCGACGGCATCCAGCGCTTTGCTTGCGGCATTATGCAGTTCTAGCACTGCCCTCCCCAGGACACCAAGAATATCGCTTGTTCTTTTCTTCTCTGGCTCTAACTCCAAGAAAGTAGACGTGTTCGACTGCTCTGCACGTGCCCTTGAATTCTCCTCTGAGTCAACTGATGTCTGTCCCTCTACCTCTCCTGCATTCTGTATCCGTTGATTCTGTTCTTGCTGCTGTTCCTCCTCACTTCTTGTGCTCACTTCAGAAATGAGATTCGCGCCTGTTGATCCCATCGCTTCATCACACCTTCCTTTGATCGAATGATGGTGGACCTGTCATAACACACATAAAATCTTGTTGACAACCGCTTTTAGCGCTTCCATTGGTCTGCCAGCAGGATGTGCTGCTCAAGGTCGAGCAATATTTGCCCTCATAGGTTTAGCTGCATACGACGCATCGCGTGGGAAGAATTCCTACATTGTTGATCGACAACCTGAGTGGAATTCAATGCACAGGTGAGTGCGCTTTGAGTCTTGCGTATGTCGTGCGTATCCTTACTTGCGATTCAGCATGGACTGCAAGTTCGGATTTATCTTTTGTATTTGACAGTATCCACCTCCATTCTGCTCAAAAGCATTTATTTACACTGAAACCCAAATTGGTGGACAATCACACACTATTGCTCTCTTTCTCCTTTCACTTCTCTTCCCTCCTTGGCTTTCATATAGAAGGGAACGCAAACCTTCTTACAAGTGAAAAAAGGGTAGCGTAAACATTACTATCACCTCATCCAGGAATGAGCATTTCAAGTTATAGTTGGGAAGTAAAATGATATCGATGCGAGCCACTTAAATAGTGCAAGACCAATCAGTTAGAATACAGTTTGATTGACGGAAGCCCTGCTATGTTTTCACATTCTTCCTAGCGAAGCTAAGACGGTTTCGCGAATCCACTGCAACAAGTAAATGGGAGGCGCATGTTACATGTATTACTCAATGCTCAATGCTCATCCTTTTGGTAGAAGCAAGGACTCGCCTCGCTGAGTCCACCAGTTTGCTTACGTGAACGCACCTACTGCCTGATTGCGTGCATTTTGCGCGACTCAGAGGGGATAGAGAGAATGTGTGATGAAGGAATGGCTAAACATGAAATGGGGGTAGAAAGACGGCTAGACAGGAACACGTTTAGTTGAATGCTTCTAGTGACAAAATGTCAGACAAACTAACAGTACACAGCCAGCTTCCTCCTCGGTCAGGAAGGTGTTGAATGTCACAAGTGATGGCAAGACTTAATTTAATGAGAGGAACGTTTTAAACAGCAAATCGACTCAATGCCTATTACTGCAGTTGCGGGTTTCGTAAAAGGGCCTTTTGTCTGTGCAATCTTCGCGTCTTTGATTGGAGGAAAAATTGGGTTTTGTGCTTAAAATTTTTGCAAGTTTGGTAACCATTTGTACATTAAATTTTTTTTTTAAGATCTAAAAGAACATAATGAGTAGGGCCTAATTCTACCAACTTTTAAGCGATTAAAGCAGGCGTCAAATACATGGAGTAACTTGTGCTAGGCTGGGACTTTACTTTGCAATAGGCCTGCAGTTATCTTCCAGTATGCAAGACATGAGTAGTCTTGGCACCCGTATAGCCTCGACCATACAATGGAATGGATTTTGGATAGACTAGACTCCATCAATGCTGTCTAGATATGAGATTTAACACAAAGCATGCCATTGAAGAGCCGATGCTTTTGTGGTAGACAGAAAAAAGTGTTTAAATATATCCACATGGCCTGTGAAATATCACCGAAGACGTGCGAATAAAGACTAACATTACGAATTTTAGCGAAGCAGAAGTGTAAGGTTATTTATTAAATTATGCTTCAAAGGCATTTGAGGAAGCCTTACCTTTTCTCCAACGTTGGGGTGCGCTCTACCACTCCTGCGATCCCATTGCCCCGATTGGCAAAGGATAGTTTACCTGCACTTGTAGCACAGGAGATGCGATGAAATGATGTTTGTTAATTGTTTCTGTGCTGAGGTGGCTAAAAATATCCAAAATCCACTTTCCCTTCTTACACTTTATACCGCTAAAAGCAAAGACTCAATGTTTTCGATGACCACCATGCAATCTTACATGCTTGAGTAGGTGGTTTTATTGTGATTACCTAGAGGTAGCTGATTTGACTGTCAATGCTTAAAGCCGCATTTCGAAACCACAACTGTAACTTGGTGCTAAAAGGAATTTAAAGTGAGATTGCGATTGCGCAAGCGCATGGCAATTGGAAATGGTTTTCAGTTTTAAAGGGTGCAAATAAGATGCCTATTTAAACACTAAGGTTCACTTCTTTGAGGTTTCGAGCAATGCCTATCATAGGTGCCATTTATAACCCCTGACGCAAATCTCGTTCCTTGGTGGAAGGGCTTTATGAACGAAGTGTCGGATCAGATTTTTATTTTGCATGTAGGCGTCTGGTGGAAAGTTTACTAATTTATCACGAATTCGCAACGAAATTAAGCAGTTGAAAGATTTCTGTAAAACCCGTCCATTTACATGTCTTCCGCTATGAAGGCAACTCCCAAATACCCCAGAATTCGTAAATTATCCATTACGTTGATAGGTCTTTTGCGCTAGTGTCTACCGTCCTATAAGGAGTACCCTTAGTAGGCGACTATTTTACCCACTAAAGAGAGGAAAAAGAAAATTAATTTATTCCGCTCAACCAAAGACGCTGGAATACATTTATTTATTCACAAAATCCTGGAGATTCCTGGATTGGCAGGCTCTTTTTCAAGTGTATCATTTTATGCACAGGGTAATTTACAGCGTATTAAACGAAAGTGAGGAAAACAACGACTCTACTTGCTAATGCACATGAGACTCGAAATGGATGGAACACACTTGGTAAAAGTACTCTCCACTTTATACCGAGAGTAAGACAAACCTACGTAACGCTTGAAAAGCTCTGAATGTTATGCCAATTTAAGGAAGAACCCAAGCGACTAAAGATCATTTGACAAAGGCTTTCAGAAATGCAAAGAATTTAACAGAGAAATAATGACTCTGACTGAGGACACCTACACAAGTCTCAACGCAGCACCACGCCAAGATGTGGAAAGTCCATATTGCCCATCACTAACTTAAGATGACTGCAGCCTATTATCCCTTCACGAAATTAATTACCATGTGTGCTGTATTGTGCCGTTTTTGTATTCTCTAATTCATTTGCTTTATCATATTCCCTCCTTCTCCCTTCTAACCCATGAGCATATTTGATGTCACTGGAATGAACCTCGGACGACACGACAGGAAGCTCGATTGGGCTACGAAGCCGCCGTCAGACTTACCTTCTTTCGCCTACCACCCAACCACAAGGCTAGCTAGCACTTCATAATAATCCCACAAATTCACACCACAACCACGCTCACAAGTGAGACCACACACAACTTCGCAATTCGCGTCATCACTCCTTTCTCAAGGTCGTCATCCGCTCTTGACCGACTGATCTATAATCCACCTTAACTTGTCAATAATTTGCTCGCACATTCAAAAGTGCTATATTGCTGTGCAGTTGCCCGCTGACTGTCTACTTTCCTAGGCCTCCACAGACAGCACCAGCTTCGGGAATGCCAGTTTGCAGGATGCGACCTACTCATGCGTACGCAGGTGTTACACTGATTTTTACATGCATTATCACTTGCGGCAACTGTAGCACATACGCGGCTTGAGCAATCCCTCTCCGCGGATCTTTGTACGTGCAAGTGGACGTAAAACTCCCCCAACCTTAACAGTGCCACCTCCGCCGCAACTAATACCAGCACTGATGTCGAGGCAATAACGACTAGCGCCAAGGTGAAATCCCTCTTCTCTCGTTGGATCGGGCATCACCTAACTTACCAGCCCCCACCTCCTTTGTCACCGTCCTCTCCTCTTCCTCCTCTGATCTTAAACGACTCTGTTAACTGTTGTTCAGCATTCTTCAGCTGGAAAGTTTACTTAAGTGAAATCACTATTAGAGAGGATTGGAACATTTTTTCTCTCACGTTTAAGTCTTTATGCAGGGAATTCCTCTCCCTTCCTTGCGCTATTTGAAGACAACTTCTACCAAGGGCTTATGTCGAGCTTGACAACAAGCAGTCTTGACTTTGAGTTCTCTGACTGCACGTTCCTAAACGAGTAATCTTAGCATCTGACCTCTTCGTAATGGGTTGATAAGAGCGCTGCATTTGATGCGCCAGAAACTTAGCACTTACACATTTTAACGATCCCATTAGCCAATTCGTAAATTAGGGCTGCTAGTCGAGTTTTTACCCTCTCAACCAAATTCAGTTGCAACATTTACTCAGTGAGCTCATTTTGGTTAAGATATTTGCTCGGTTCCCTGCGCATTTTTGTGAACTCACTTAGTCGCATTTGCTGATGTCCAACAAACGCTTTTCTATTGCAAAAGCGATCTCGTCAACGTACCCACCATTTATATGCTTGAAAATCGGCAAGGCCAAGTCACACTAAGTAACTAGCATATATTTAAAAAGTAGACCCACAGGTTTTATAGAAACTATTCTTTGCTGTCTCATTAACAGGATTGGTAAAGCAACTGCATAGAATAATGGCAAGCTAAATTTAACAATGGGTGTAGAGCAAGTGAGAGGATCAGACATCTTCAATAATAAAAGGCTTTGTCCTACTTGATGCGCCAGCTCATAACTTATTATTTCATGCTCATGCATTATGGATCTGTGAATAGTCTTGCTCGTTGCTGGCAAAAGAAATGATGCTTTGTTTCAAATATGCTAGAATATAGTCGTTGAGAATGCCCGGTATGGTAAAAGACCTTTCCCGGAGAACAACTTCTCATCCCTTCAATAAACTTTAAGCACATTCGTACATCGCTCATCATTTTGGCCCTGCACGCGACTACCGCTCCTCTGCGTATTAGCCACATGTAATATTGAGGACACATACAGAAGGCCCTTTTGCTTATCTTCTGCAGGATTTTGCGCAACTTGGCATTCTTTCCACCAAAATGCACGTCTATAGATGCACAGTATGTCTCGCTTCTTTGAGAAGCGTCATCACAGAGTCTGTGCATTTGGCTCACGACCATAATGGATACACTTCTTCATGAGCATCCATTTTCGTGTATATGAATACGTACACAAGTAAAGGTTTGTATTTGAGTACGAATAAGTGTCAACCTATTGATAAATAAAATATTTTGAGTACAACATCTTCTGCTTTAGTCCAATCAGCAGAAAATCGGATAGCAATTGGTTGAATCAAATAGATTGCACTTCGACTTTGGACCCGTTTTAGCTATGTTTAACGTACTTTAGCAATCATGGATCTGCGCTGTCTGATTTGCTCAATGCCTCACAGAACCTTTGAAATGCTATTGCATCGTCAAAAGTGTAAGAAAAATTACAAGCTCCTTATAATTCTAGTTTCTTGCATTTTCTGTAGGAAAAATCGCACCAACACTTTCTTTTGAACCTCAGAATAGTCTGCACTCATAATTTGTGTTGCCTGTGCTCCGTTTCACTCGCCAACTTTGCCTCTATAAATACCCATTTCTTCGAAACATACTTTTGACTGCGAGTTTGTTAGTTTCTAACTAAAATCCATTGGGTGCTCTACTTCACAGGCATTGCCTTGGCAAACCTCTCTTAAATTTACACTTCATTTCGCAATACCAGTCTAAATAATAAAGGAATCGGAAACTAGCTTTCGCTGTGCAGAATGCATTGCAGAACACCCAAAACGAAGGCGATGTTGCAGTTAACGGCGGACAGTAGATTTCTGCGCCACCGACGAATAGCAAACGGAACAGCTCTTACTCAACTCCTCACTACAAAAACAGCGTACAGCTCCTTTTATGCCAGCAAGTAGTTCTTTCATTGTCTACCCCTGCATAACTGCATGCCTTTGCAACAGCCCTTTGCCTGATAATTCTACTCTACTGTTACCACTTAGTTGACGCGAGGAATCAATGGTCTCGCACTCCACTAATACAATCATGGAGACTGTGCAAAACAAATGCAACATCTTTACGATCCCCTAGTTCTTCACAGCATCGTAGCATTGCGCGATTCAGTTGATCAGCACTGTTCAGATTGCAACGAACAGAAGGCTGATTCGACTCGCGTAACACAACTTAGGCAAGCATGAACTCGAATTATCCTCTCAAGTGTTATTTAGTACCTTCCAAAAGGAGAGATTTCTTAAAAAGAAGTCATCACTAGTAGAAGTTGGGGTAAACGCCTCACACAGTTAGACCTTTACCTCTATTTACCCCCAAGATGAATCCTTTTTGCCACTCTTTCTCACTGTACCTCAACCGTCTTTGCAAAGGCTTCATACTGAATCTAGTGGCAGACAGGCTAAACGCTGAAAACTACAGCTCCAGCCTCAACAGTTGCTTATTGGGGGTGTTAGAAGCAAAGGCTCCTTTTTTATAATCAATTGGCAGCAGTAGAGTGGCACATACACTTGTAAGTAAGTCTGGAAGGCAGAGAGGCCTCATTCATCTAACACAGACACAAGAGAAGTAGCACCAGCACGAAAGCTAAGCAAATGCAAAGTTGCAGTTCTCGACAAGTGGTTTGAGAATGATCATTTTTACAATCATTGGTCGAATTAACATCACTTCCAACACCCAGCTATTTATAAAGCTCACTCAGTGGGTCCACCGCGACCGAGCGACATGATCAGTTTCGTATACAGTTGTGCAAGTACACTTTGTCTCAAGGGCCCTGAAGCTGCTATCACTAAAATCTTTTCTGTTCTAAAACTTATCTCAACACTTCAGCATAGCGAACGGAGCGTAAAGCAACCCTGTTATCGGTTTTCTCAGTGTTCTTCAATGCGCCCACTTAAGATATAAATAAAATCCGAACCGATGAGGAGAATCAGCGTGGTGTACAGCTTTTGCTGATGTTGGGACAGGCCAAATGCAAAACTGTATGCTAAAAGAGAGGATCAGCAGGCTCTATGCAGCTAGCCTTTGCAATGCTTCATTTATGAAATCGCTGAAGCTTGCGCCACAAAAGATCGACAAGCCAAACTTAAGTTTTGGTTGAATCGGAAACCATAGCAAAAATAAAAGAAAGAGGAAAAATAGGCAAAATAGGCAAAATTGAAATGAGAGAAGGAGAATGTTACCGTGATCTTGGTGTTCTACGCGCAAATATTGTTCTCTGACGAAAAACACCAATCCAGAAAACCACCCCAACTCCACTTCGACCTTTCTCTTTGCGTCAGGTCGCGAATCAGTACTTCAATCTTTCGCCATGGTAATTCTAACAACCATAACTGCAGCCGCCCCTTATTAATATTCAAGTCTCTACTAGGAACCAGCCATTGTTATTTTGAAATTAAAGAAGGCCTTTTTCTGCACTTGGTGACAGAGGTGACAGTCTTGGCTGGTTGGATCGTCCTGTGCATGCGAATACATTCTAGGCTATGCGCAAATATACATTGCAAAAATTTCTCTTCAAAAGCTGTTTTTGAAGTTAGCCTTTCCTTACTTATCAGCGCAACGGCGCCTATCAGCACCTCATCCTGAGACATTTGATCTCAGTTTTGACAATCAAGATCGGTTCTTCAGCAAACAATGGGCACACCTTAACACCCCATCATACATGTTTTGAATCATATCACAGATGGATAGTCACGGCAAGTCAAGGACACAAAATCTGCATTCCACATGTTGTGTCAATTCTCGACGCTACTTGGCTTCGAGAAGAAATAATAATTACAGTTTGATCAGGTGGTACCCTGCACATCGACCCTCAAACGAAAATCTTGGGTGATTTTTTTGACAACTATAAAATACCAGGTGTATTTAACGGTCTTTGCAGGCAAATAACCTCCACACTTCTTATAAGGAACTAAAGTAAGTAAATGGCACAGAAACTGGAAGGCAAATCAAAGAATCGATTGCGATTTATTTGGCCTTACTCAGGTGCTTGTATTAAATTGAGTTTTGACCGAAGATGTGATTATTGTTCCCCTGCGTCTAAATTACATACGAGGATGAGATGAGTTTTAGAACGTGCCCTTGATTTTACATTAAGCTCATTGTAAGTAATGTTTCCTGATCTCGCTACTTTGCTTTTTTCTCTACTGAGACGGCCTTCTACAGATGCACGACGTGTCCCAGGACGCATGGGACCACCGCCTTGTGTTGAAGATGCTTCTCAAGCCAGCAGCAAAGGAGGCGCTCTTAACTTTTAAGATTTGTTTCTCCATGCGCATACACATGTGCGCATGTGCATACATGTGTATAATACGTGTATAGATACGCATATTTGGGTGTAGAGACTTCGTTTAGAGTCATTTATGGATAAGGCATATTAAGTGACATCCACCAACTCCATGGTTGATAGTAAAGGAGGCGGCTCTATCATTTGGTCACTTCATTGCCTTCACTTGACGCAATTTGTTACCAACATTGTTGGTGGAGGCACTTAACTGGAGGTTTAGAGGACTGGTGAATAATCTTGACCCACGAGAGAGTTGTGGCGGTGGCTGCGGTGTTGTGCATAAGAGTTATTAATACAGTTTATGTTTCATCAAATGCTGATTAATCAACCAAATTCACAAATACTTTTAAAATGAGCGTCAAACAACACCAACTTGTCGCTACCACCTATTTTTCTTTGATTCATGGCTACTACGTTCTGTCATGCACTTGACTACACAAAATGAAACAGGAGAGCTTAATAAGGCAGTCATTGATGCCACATTATCCATAGTGATAAGGTGGCAGAAGTGCGAGATTTTAAAATGCCATGAAGGACATGTAGACTTCTGGATGTAGAGTGGGAGGGAGTGTCCCTAAAGAAGAAGTCTAACCACTTCTGCAAGATACGTCAAATCCTCTTCGTCGAATCCTACAGACACCACAGCTAGAAGATCAGCATTGATTCATTTCACCACCGCATCCCCATATGCTTTTGCGAACCCTAAACTCGAGAGAATTCCTTTGCAAGTGCAGGCAAATTACCCACTCACAATATCACCGCTTACGCTAACGCAAAGACAGAAACTGCCAAAAGAGTTTGAAGAATAACGTTAATTTACACTAGCAGCCGGTTTGCACCAGAGAAGCCCATCACAATCGATCAAACGACCCACTGCCGTGTGTGTTTCCACGGTATGGATGTGGTTGCGCCATTTGGCGGTTTCACACTGAAAGCAGGTGAGGTACCTTCGCATGCTTTGCTTTCATCGATACGTGAATATAACCATTTAGCAAATGAGAGTTAATATGGTAATTAGTAATAAATTAGTATATTAGGCAGGCATAGCAAGTGATTCTCGACAGAAAACTAGCTACAGAGTGCTAGAAATGACTTATCAACTGCCATTCGTTTGTACTGCATCACATCTTAGTCAAATCAGCTTGCTGACACTGAGTAGGCTCTTTTGATCCTTTGCATTGCCTCATACCTCCTGGCGGTTTACCAGATCCGTCAGTAAGTTGAAGTAAGCAGCACAGGTCCCCCTAATCATTCCTTGTCACCCATCACACATTCGCCCTAATGCTTGAGCATTTTGCTTCCATCTGGCTTAATATGGGTTCACGTAGGGCACACTGGGACAAATGAGACCATATAACTCTCCCCACACTAATGCAGACATCTCTCTGCGTTTCTATTTGTGCAGATCCTAGAACTCCACAAAACGTGAAAATTGCGGCGATCGATCCTTACAGGGTGCACGTGAGTTAGGAATCGCCAACTAGGGCGAGTCATTGGCTATAGTGTTCTTGGAAAGTCGAAAAGGTTCCGATTAGCGGTACCTACTTAACTAACTGGGAATATTACACCATCCCGAATATGAAGCCAACTCAAACCATTGTTGTCATTGTTTGTGCACGCATTGCGGAGGGTGATGCGGATGACCGTGAACATAGGGTCTGCAGTGGTAGAGTTAGAATGACTACACCAGGTGAGGAGGAGTGTAAGTTCTTTATGCTCCTTTACCAAAAGCAAAACTATCTCTTGAAAGCAACCAGGGATAATCGCATCAAGCCTACAATGGCACCCATTTATTGCTACTACTAAAATGGTTCTGTAACTTCCATTTACAGTATCATCTGTCATAATATCGACTACAGACATTTTCGTCACGCTCGCCTCATGAGATAGCCCAAAATACCACAATGTACTCTGTTAACAATTCGTTGGCATGCAGGAGACAAATCATATAGTAAATCAAATTCTTAAGCTAAAGCGGGAAGTTCATTGGGCAGAGTCCCTAGTTCCGTAATGACTCCCACACCCACAAAGAATAGCAGTTTGATTCACACTCCTGCGATCCTTACGACGAGGCCAACCGCTTCGAATCCTGCAACGATCACTCCAATGAGTTCCTACCCCCCCACTTAAAACCGTCGCCACTGGTGGATCTACCAGTGCTGTTTTAGCCACTGGAGCCATGCTAGCTTCAATGGCCTTAGTGCTTGCATGAGTATCCTCGAAAGCCTGTCAAATTCAACAACTATTCTGCCTTCTCCGAGCATGAAACCTCAATGCTTGCGTTTGCCAAACACGCTGTTTATTTTTGCTGCAGACTTCATTACTTCGCAGGACGGTCGATTTAAAAAGCATTTGTCTTCAATCTTTATTGGCATAAGCAATTGTTGTAAACGATTGTCAAATTACAAATATAATGAGCAGTTAGCGATTTCGCTTGCTGTAAATTGGTGGTGAATGCAGACCTCAAGTCATCAGCTGCATCTTCACATAAATTAAATTGGATGAGAAATTGAGAAGTGGGATGAAGTAGACGCAAAATAATGGAGACTGATTTGAAATCATAGAGGTGAGTAGGTGAATGTAGGAGAAGCTAGTAGGAGCCGATACCAGAGAACACTCACATAATCGCCTTAACTACACAACAATACGTGTGGGTGAGCGACTTGCTTTGTGAGTCAAGAGTGAACCATTCCATTGGCTTACAATCCCTTACCATATGCTTATAGGGACACGTGTGTGGGCTGTCAATACGAGCTCTGTTTTCGCTGTAGAATAGATATCATTCCTATTCAGCTTCATATTGCTGGCAACTTTATTCTTGCATGACGATTGCCAAATAGCAGCAAATAAGACACATTTTCGTGCTTTTCTTTGATTAACTACTAAGTAGATTCATTCACTTCCTTGCATCACTTAATGAGTTTAGCGTTTTACTCGGTGTCCTAGTAAGCGACACGAGAGATTCAGTTCTAGTACGCTTTCATTCTGATACTTGAGTATTTTGCTTTTACCTCACTTTATTCGTGTGCGCGTGGGAGCACACCGGGAGAAATGAAACTCTACTATTCTCTAAGGCTTCAAACCTAATGTCAGTCAGTCACTAGAAAGTACGTTTACTTTAGTCAACAGGGTGACGTATACCCGTTACATACACACACACACGTTGATCGACCAGGTCATCCCTCTTGGTGGTGGATCGCTAGCATCGGGGCCACTCACCCACAATGGAAACCCAGGCCATTGCATCTGCCTCTACTATTCAGCCTGATAAAATACACCCATTATTTTGTCTTATATCCACTATTTTTTTTCAGTTACGATCAAATCTTTGCCTAAAAACTACATTGTGCATTTAAGCATCTGTAACGTGTGCGTAGCACTGGGGGACTTCCTTGAAATCAAGAGAAGGCATAATACCAAGACTGATTATTCGTAGTTAGCAAACGGAAGGGGATTGGTGCTGCTAGGAGGACTCAGAGTCCGGCCCATCCAACACAGGCAATGTGACCATCCCAAGTGATCGTAACTGAAACCAACAGCTTAACAAAAAATGTATTACAATGTGTAAAATGGACTGCAGGCACGCTTGCAAGGTTGAGACACCACACGGCTTTGTTTGAAGGTGAGTCAGATAAATATTTCTTTTGGCACGACCAGGACTAGTTAATCAGTCAAGTTGGAACCATTTTTGCGAAATGGCATCGTCAGGTGATTGAATCATTGCCTTCTTTATTACCATCACCATCATCATCATCAGCCTACTTTAGCATCAAGATGCTAAAGATGCTAGCTGGCCACACTGTCAGTGGGTTGAATAAAAGTTTTTGGAAGTAGAAGGAAAGTTTGAAAAGCCTGATCGTAGTCACAATGTGGAAGAATCAAGCACAAATTGGAGGCTTCCGATGTTGATCTAGGCGCCGAATTATGCCGCTCTAGTGGCTGCGGTGTTCCGAGTACGGGCCTTACTTGTAAACTGAGGGTGGAGACAGCATTGTTTTGAGACTGCCTTGAATTGCCTTCCATCCCTTCAATACGAATGCTCTCCACTTTGTAACAAGGCAGCTTCAGAATAATGTAGTGGGCAACTGTCGATGGTATTTTAACGAATTTAAAGGGACAACCTCAGGGTGAAATCTTGTGCTGAGTGCGAAGCCACCAGAAACGATGTTGTGAACCCTCCCCCTTTGCTTTATAGGGAGATTTAAATGGTTATGCAAGCCCGCCTTGCAAGGGTATTCCTTCCACCTGGGAGTTGTTGCACCCCACTTTTCCCTACTATTGACGACTTCATGAGGAAAGTGGGGAAGGGGACTCTGTACAAAGTAAGTCAGACGATCGCAAAGAGATTGTAGACAGTGGATTTCATTTTATCATCACTCTGAATTGTTTGAGTAAGTATGCTGTTAACATTAACTTATGAATTAGCCACAGTAATGCATTCGAGACGATTGCATCATGAAGACAGGTGAATTGAACTTTACTGGTTGACAATGAGTGATGTGTGGTAGATTTAACCGATGAGATCAGCAATAATATAGTAGCTTAAACAGTTGCTATTGGATCGGATCAACTTTGAAATCTTGCTGGCTGAAAACATTGCCATTTTGCCTAGCCTATCGATGAAGCTAGAACAGTTGCTTGGTCATGTTCTTCGCAGTCTTCGTTTCCCCACTGACTCGGCAAAAGCGAGTCACAATGTGCCAAAAGGCATGTGAGAGAAGAAACCGTGACCAATCGTGGCAGAAGATTGCTGTTGGCGGTAAATGACTGGAGTAAAATGACTGGCAAATGAATTGGGTGTGAGGCGGAATGGCCAGTGTCAGAGGGATATGACTGAATAACAGGTGGTACCATGATTGGAGTAGTGGATGAAAATCATTTGAATTGAGCAAGAGGAGTTGGAAGCAATTGGTGGCTTGATGCATGGGAATGGAATGAATGACAAGTTGAATGGAGCGTTGGTGGGTGTAGGATAAAAGAAAGGAAGATAGGGAGAGAGGGATTGGGAAGGAAGGTTGACTGATGGACGTATGCTGGAATGGTAGAAGGATGTACAAGAGAATGGAGGTGGAAATGGAAGAATGGATGGACGTAGACAACGATGGATGAAGGGGCAGATTAGTGGGTGAATTTATGAGTGGACGGGCGCTAAATCCATGCCTTCTGGGCAGTGTGGAGAGAGGCAGTCAAGCGTGCTAGCAAACATTACGCCTAAAACAAGCCACCATTGGCCCGCGAGTTCACAATGTCTTCTCACACGTTCACCTACTGACCCCTATGCTTCCAAAACAGCCTCCATTATTTTGCATCTACTTCATCCCACTTCTCAATTTTTCCGTCACTTTGGATTCAGATGTGGCTGGTGGCTTGGGCTCCGCATGCACCAATGATTAAGGGGAGATGAAATCTCTGACTGCTTATTTTAGTGACTCGTGGTGCGTGAATCATTTAATGTTGGTTATTAGCGCTCTCATCGAACAAGTGAACTGCAACTGCTTCTCAAAAGAGACTCATGAAGGTATGGCACAGGGTGTGCATTGATGTGGTTAGAATATACTGCTAACTGCCGTACAGGAGGTCTAGGGGCAAGTAGCATGGTGCGAAGGCCATACCACGAAGGGAAGGTCCAGTCTCCAGACACTGATTTGTTCTTATAGGTCAGCGTCAGTCACAAATGAGCTCTGGCCAACATCGCTTCAATTCACGGTACGATATCTCCTTCACTAATTCATGCGCACCACATCGCCCCCATCCTATCGTCCGCTGCCTACCCAACCCCGAAGAAGATCAAAGGGCATGTAGTACTTAGACAAAATGCATTTT